>JAQGDQ010000870.1:0-75000 GCA_030141605.1 Tubiluchus corallicola
TTACTTTCTTTCTTTATTCAATGACTGATTGTTAAATGGCTACGCCTAACTGTCAACACGGGAGTTTGAGTTTACCAGTTTTATTCAGTGTTATTGCTAATGTAAGCTATGTGTGCAGAAAGACAACAAATTGGTGATGCAAAATTTCAAAACGATTTTTTAGCTTTATGTAAAAATTGCAAAATAAATTGGTTATTAAATGATATAAATCGTTAATTAATTATTTGTGATGTGCTACCTAAAGAGTAGGAGTTTTTATTAGTGTCAGTACTTGCTTCCTTAATTAGTTAATTAATTAATTAATTAATTATAACCGAATCCTGGGAATATCAGACAGCGAATTAATAAACATAGTCCTATGAAAATGTTTTAGAATGTATTATAGCACATTGTTTTAGAATATATTGAAGTATTGTAGCACATTTACTATTGTTCCATATATCAACATCAATTTTTGTACTGTTGATGTTTTGGACGTTTTAACTTGCTAGGTTTACCGCATCAACCACAAAATTTCTTGACAAGCAGAAGTTCTTTGTGCAGAGAAAAAACATTTCGATGTACGTAATTTTTTGTGTACGTCAATACTATTTTTCCTTAGCGTAGAGCAACTGCTTTGTTGGACATAACTAATAACACCCTCTACGTGCATCGTTAGTTAATGCTGCCAAACTTTACTATTATGTAATTATTATTATTATTATGTATTATTATGTAAAGTATTACTAATAATTATGTAAAGTATTACAATTTCATTTTGTAGGCAACAATGAAGTTGTTACTAGTACTGGGACTAATTTTCACGGTAAGCAATAAACATACAGTTTATAGAATGTATATACCATATTTGTCGTGGCATTCTCTTTATCGCGTCATCATCATCATCACCACCACCACTACCGCCACCGCCACCACCATCACCACCTACACCACCACCACCACAACCACACAATTTTGCAAGTTACCACACAAGTATTTTAAAAAATATACAATAAATAAGCTTGGCGCCTTCCTTTCATGAAACAGAAGCTCCGAATTTCGTTTTGCAAGGAAAAATTTTCTGGCAAAACTCATGACATCTATTTTGCAACTACACTTGAGACTAATAATGATCTAAAACTCTCTGTTGAGCTTCGAACCGTAAACCTCTCAACTAATAATGGTGCTGAAAAATTAGCAATGTTTAAATAGCTAGAAGTAATAAATACATTTTTTGCTTTGCAGTTGAGTAGAGTAGACTCCAGTGGTGTAAGTTTTGGTACTGGTGCTGGCTACGGAGGCGGTGTAGGCTATGGTGGCGGTCTTGGATATGGCGGTGGTGCAGGCTACAGTGGTGCGAATTATGGTGGTCAACCGTACGATGTTACATACGACAAGGGTTCCTACGGCGCTCATCTGAAAGCGGCTTCTGGAGAAAAAGCTGTTGCTGCTGCCGCGAAATCCGCTGGACGTCTGGTGGATGCCAATTATGCCTTGAAGGACAAAACCCATGCGGACTCCAAAACCAAGGTCCACGCTTACCAACATGCTTACAGGAAGGGCTATCAATGGGCTGAGCCAAAGGAGCACTACAGATACAGCAAACGCAGACCCATTTATGGTGGATACGGAGGATATGGAGGTGGATATGGATTAGGTGGCTATGGTGGGCACGGTGGATTTGGAGGATATGGAAGTGGCCTTGGTGGTTACGGTGGATTTGGAGGTGGTTATGGTGGCTATGGTGGATTTGGTGGTTACGGTGGTTATGGGGGTGGCTATGGAGGTTATGGCGGTTACGGTGGCGGCCGCGGTGGTTACGGCGGGTTTGGTGGCGGCTATGGTGGTTATGGTGGCTATGGTGGATTTGGTGGTTACGGTGGTTATGGGGGTGGCTATGGAGGTTATGGCGGTTACGGTGGCGGCCGCGGTGGTTACGGCGGGTTTGGTGGAGGCTATGGTGGATATGGTGGAGGTTACGGTGGATTCGGCGGAGGATATGGAGGTTATGGACGTGGATGGTAAATAATTTCCAAATTAGTAGATTCACCAAATCGAAACTAGCCAAAGTTGTTTATTGTTTGTTAAATATTGTTGTTAACTAATAATATTAATTATTATAATAACCATGATAACCATTTTTATGTTAGCAAACTGTGATAACAATTACACCTGTACTAATGACTGGTTGTGGGCGAAGCTGAATTATAAAAAGGAGCTCTTATTTATAATATTGAGGCCTATGTCGATGAGTGATGACGCTGTCTGTGATAGTAAGTTTTCTTTCAAAGGTATACATTCATGATCAATCATTGTTACTCATTCTGTCAATGTTAACAGTTTGTATTATTAAGTGACCTGCAGACTGTGTAACTGTGACAAGCTGCTTATAAATAGATATTTTTGCAAAAAATACTTCTTGTTTTTTTTCGTCTTTTGACTTATAAGCTTGTGATATTACAAATGAATGTCATAACCATAGTAATAAGTAGCAATTGTTTTCAATCAATTTTAAAATTAAAAATCATTTCAAAATTCAGCACTATAGTTGAGACGTTGAACGAATTTGAAAACATTTACTGGCAAAAGTAAAGCATGTCCCATGATTGCTATTTCAATAAACCTTTGCATTCAGTGTTTACGAATCTCCTCAGTAAACCATCAATAACTAACTGCAGTGTGGCTGCTCTACTAAAGCATGACAAATAAATAAATGAAACGTAGATCAGCAATCAAACAAGCAAACTGACAGACAAACAAAAAATTACTGCATACTTGTGAAACAAAAGTTAAATATATACATACACACGCACACGCACACGCACACGCACGCACATACACACACACATACACACACACACACACACACACGCACACACACACACACACACACACACACACACACACACATATATATACATATATATATATATAATAAAACAAAATCAATTTTCCCGTCAAAGGTGGTACTTTGACGAGAAAATTTATTTGAGTTTATTTTGTTTATTTTTCTTATTTTGATGCACTTAAGTCTAATATATATTAGAGGTTGAAGAATAATTGAAAAAACAGAAATGGGGATGATTAGCTATACATATGCCTATCGTAGATTAAACGTTTATTAAAATTTACAAGTTTTAATCTATAATTGAAAAGTTCTTGTTGTGAATATATGTTCATCGTCTATAGACATGCTCACTATTTTCATGGTCAAGCTTAAACATAATTATGTATACTAGATGGCGCCTGTTTTCAAAGGCGGATACGTTTGTTACAATATAACTTATGTATCGAATCTCACCCTCATTATCCCGAAAAAACACAATTTTTCTGATTTTATCGTTCGTTGTATCAAACATATATTAAATGTCGAAGAATAAAATAATGAAAAACACTGTGGGTGATTTGTAGGCTAAATATCTAAATGTGCCTTAGATAAATGTCATAGGTTCGCATTAAAAATTAACATTAACGTTACAAACAATTAAAAAATGTTTGTAATATATACTGCTGAAAATTTATTAGTGTCACTATACGGTTTAAACTTTTAAAAACTTGATGTAAACTTTGCCACACTGGAGAAGATTAGTTTTTTAAAGTGTTAAAACTCTTTCCATGAATAATAATAGTTTCGGTCTGCACTGTCATGAAGTAGCAACTAGGTAATATCATTTCGAAAAATGATTTCGAAAAAACAACATTATCAGAGGTCATCCTTTACTTCATTTTATTAAGCCACTGCTCCAAGTTGATGAGAGAGAGAGAACATTATTAATCATCTGAGACTGTTTGCATTAAAAAACAAATAAAAGTGTTATATTTAAAACAAATTGACAGTTTGTTTAAGTGATTGTCTAGTAATATTTTTAGTACTTAGATCTATATACGGCTCGGGAATGGGATTCAATAGTTACCGCCCCTCTTCAGTAATTACTTTTGCCGCAATTATTATAATAATTATAATGCGCGTAACAGATTAGATTTTTTTATATTCAATGCAAAATAGACTTACGGAAATTCTCTATATAATATATCGTGGTTCGTATGTATGAAACACAATTTCTGATCATTTGAGAAATGTAAATTCGCTGTCCATTTAAAAAAACTGTACGAAAACATTTATGTTTTATGTGTATGATCGATCATATAATTTATATATTGTATCACCAGTCTGATTTCGATATGTAGCTGATGTCACCGTAAACAAATTTTCACATGCATAATCATTTTGATGCCTGCATGATCTTTTGAGTCTTGTTTGATTCACATAATTGAGTTACTTTGCTTTTTTATTTTGTTTTACACTCTTTGAAAATCTTCGGTGACGGTCGGTAAAATTTTCTCGATAATATGTGTCTTATGGGATCTGCCATCGTAATAGTGATTATCATGATGTAGCCTATTGTCAGTGAAAGAAGTGTTATAACATTCTTATAACCTTGTTATGTTATAACTTGACAACGCTGAATTCTGATAAGCTACCCAATGCCAATTTGAAATCATTATGGAGAAATGCGTTTTTGGTTTGTTATAATGAGTATAATCAATAAAATGAATGAATAAAAGTTATATAAGAATGACAAAAAAATATGAAACTTAAGCCTTGCGAACCTGCCGACTGCTCACGTTGGGTAATGAAGTTCAATTCTCGAAATAATATTCTTACTAGTTGCCTAACGTACCTAGGACACCGTATGTTACAGTATTATTCGCAGTACTTTAGTATCACCATTAAAGGTAGGTTACTACCGTGCTACAGCAGCAGTTTTCTACTTCTAAACTGGCAAAATATAAACAATGAAAGTGAACGTAATTAGTTTAACCTATTTAGCTCAAAAACAGACTAAAATGGAAAGCCACTACAAACCCGGTCACAAATATTCAGATTAGAAAGCACTTAATTGCCACTTTTAGCTAATTACTGACTGGCCCGCCGACAGTTTAAGACTTGTAGGTGACATATCTTAGCAAAAACCATGTCACTTCGGTCAGAGAATCAAACCCAGTGAAAGTTGTCACACATTATGACATTACTGTGTTAGCAAATAACATCACTGTGCTTCTGCTTTAAAACTCATAGTATATCTTAAGCACTTTTCTAAGACTTAACAACAATATATAGATTAATCGAAACAAAATGGAAATAATACATTTCCTATTGTTGCTAACAGTAAGTAATTGCATTTTATTTTCTTGTTATTGCAAAATTAGTGCGTCAAAATAGAGCAGCAATAATAAGTGACTAAGCTGTAGCTGCTTTGCAAGTGTTTAGATAAGATAAATTGTAAAGATTTTTAGAGCTCAGCTTTGCTCGTGGTTATTCGATTCGGTCACATGTATTACAGTTGAGCTGTCTTTTTCTAATCAGTTGTGTCCAATCATTTTGATTTTTATCCCATATGTAGTACCAAATGCTGTTTGAAGGATTAATCCTTGATTTTTTCACAACTTTTCAGTTGAGTTTGGGATCCGGTTTCAAGGTTCCTCTAAACAACGTCTACTACCACACAACCGGACCACACCCGGATAAGTACCTTGGACCAGGATATGTAGGACATGGAGGCCTATCTAGAGCTGCGTATCTACCTATCTTAGGACAACAGGTGGATGGTGTCACCAACGTACGACCTCTTTCAGGGCATACCGATCTGAGAACTCAACGAGGCTGGACGAATACGGTTCCTGGTTATGTGTTGGGTTTTGGTGGCAGAGTGGCATACAGCGATGAGGACCCGGTCAATAAGGTCATATCACACCATCAGGGTGGGTGGGTCCGCGGCGGGAAGGCAAATAATTTTCATTTAGCGAGTTTCAGTCCGTTTATGAACATCCGAATGGGGTCATACAGGCAGAAATTCCCGGATTTTGGCTAATTTCGCCATTTTCAGTGATTTCTGCTTTCAGTGTTTTGTTATCTAGACTTTTAAATTATACGTGATTCGCTAAGATCGTAATTTGAACTATTCCTGATTGCTATTTAATTTGCTTTTATGTTTTATAAATTGTAACAAGCAGATAACCGATTTTTTTATTTCGCAATATATTCTGTTAATTTCTTTCATTATTAGTGCAATTGTTTGTTTGTACGAAAATTACATTGTGTATACTGATGTTCGTAAGTTGCAAATTAATTATTAATTAATGTTATATGATTTGCGTTATATATGATTAATAAATGAACAAAAAATAACCTGCCTTTATTTTGTCTTCTTAAGTTTTACAAACAAATGCGTTGTTCCTTTAGATCAGATTCTTTATTTTGACAGCTAAGTCATAAATTACATAAAAATATACACATTGTTACAATTGTTATTACATTTACAATTATAATTATAAAAAATATCTAAAACTACAATCATCAAAAATATAAAAACACTACAATTTTAACCGTCATTTTAACCCTGAGGCATATTTTCAGTTAAACGCTAACTAGCTAAATGCCTAAATGATATCAAATATATAGTTGTTTTCGTTTACTTTTGAAAATTTTAGATTGAAAATAGGGGGACCGAAATCAAAATACATTTCACATAAAAGTTCTGTAAATGTTGTAGTCTAACAAATAGAGAATAGAGAGTAAGCTGAGCAAAGTAAGAGATGCCGTAATTTAAATACATTTGTCTAGCACTGCAGTCGCACTGAAGTAAGAATAGATTTCTAATACATTTAAGTAATTTTAAAGTCTCTCCATAAATTAAAAAAATTTCTCCACAAATGGCCATTCCACAAATAGAAGAGCAATAGGTTTTGAAAAGTAAAGTTTTAATTTCTCTAGAGCTTTTCCAAAATTAGGAACACATATTTGCTCTTCCGGCTAATAAACATTTTGCCGCTAGATGGCCTCATCATCATCGGAAGAATCTGTGATGTGTCCTAAATACTTCTCATTGGTTACCGGATTTAACTGAATTTCATTATAACCGATTTTTCCAAATTGTATATATTTATAGTTTTTGGTTTTACAGTAATTAACTTAGAATTTTCACAGTTAACTATAATATCAAACTCAATTTAGTCAGCAGACCATCAAGGACAAATGGCAAAAACGGGTAAAATGCTCATCTAGCTTTTTATAATTCATACAAGAATCTCATTTAGTATCATCAAAGGTGTTTAACTAAAGTTACAAACCGCCAGCAAAAGCGCAAAAAACACGTAATCTAAATCATCAAACAAAAACGCTAACTCATTGTGACAAAAATACGAAATCGTAAAAAGAGAAAAACGTAGTGCTTACCTTTCTGTAAATTACAAGATAACATTTAAATTGCGTGATTCAGTTTCCACCTTTATTGTTAAAAAATTACTGCCTCGGTAATTCCTAGTTTATGCAAGAGCCTAGTCTAAATGACAGTCTTACAGTTTTGTTTCTGAAACAGCCTGAGTCCAATCATAGGTATCTTTTTAAGTATGGGCGTGATTCAAACAATTTTTTTCTTAACATTGACTTTGACAAAAAGAAAACCGTAACGGGATAAAGACAACTAGCTATAAATAGGCGTCTTCTCCACTTTTATAAATTAAGCTGTGGGTAAATGCGTTCGTGTTCAGTGGCTTAGTGGACGAAAGGTAAGCTATATTAAAAAGTGTTTTTCATTTTGTAAATGAAAGTATGAGTGCGAGATTCTCGCTTACCGTGTAGGCAATTTTTACATTCAAACTAGTTTTTTTGTTAGTTTTATTCCAAATCGTGGATGGTAATTATATGGCTACACACAGATGTAGTCTTTAAGATGTTGTTCTTATGATAAAAAAAATCGTATATTGTTTTCTTTTTAATTTAAAGACCAGTGTCCCTATCAACCCCGCATGTTAGGGTGAATAGAGACAGCTCTATTTTTAGTTCTTGTACTCATCTTGCATTACATGAGGTGAAACAGGACACAACTTAGGTTTTAAAAAGCGGGTTTTAAAATCAGTTACTTTCATATGTAGGATAAATTTACAAAGCTTGGCTATAATAGCGCAGATAATTGATCTCATATCTTAGAAAGAAACCCAACATTTTAGGATGGGTTTCCGCTAACACAATTTGCTCTTGTATTGTATTGTTTTTATGTTGTTTTCTTGTATTGTGGTCCAGCTGGGAGTCGTTTATACCTGCTTTATAACTGCTCAAAAATTCACAAAAAAATAAAGAATGATTCAAAACTGAAAAAATCTATTTAGATATTACTGAAGATAAGTCTCAAATGCCAGCTACTGTTCAACTGATTAGGCCTTTAAAATAAAAATTTAGACTACCATTATTTGAAAAAATTTAATTTGAAGCGACTTTGAAAACAATTTTATTGAAAGAGCGCTTTGCAAATAAATACATTATTATTATTATTATTATTATTATTATTATTATTATTATTATTATTATTATTATTATTATTATTATTTATTATATAATGACATTAATTTATTTACTTACTACTTCGTTGTCCACAAAGAACAATATTTTAACTTAAATTTAGACTAACCGCCTAACAGTCGTCCCACTTGTTTTGCTAATGCCTTAAATGCCTTACAGAAATGTTTCCAGCACTGTTGTTACTTTCCACAAAAAGTTGATGTAATTAATGTGATAATCTGATCATGACATCTACAACATGACTTACCGAATACACGAAAAACTTGCAAGAAAAAGCAATCCGTTTCGTTATCGTTTTATTGCGTACACCTGTTGCTTTTTTATATTGTGGTTCAGAGCATTGATTCAAAACAGCGAAAACTTTGCGCTAATAATTTGTTCTTTATTGTTGATAGACCTAGTAACAGACTACATTTGGACTGTTGCAGTACGATTTACCTGTAGTCACATATTTTCTCTTTTCCTCATGATTATTCAGTTGCTTAACTAATAAACTAATTAACTGATCACGAAAAACTTCCAAACGAAAATTATAATTTAGTACTTCCGCCTCGTTCAAGATTTTATCAAGTACAGAAATATTTTTGTTGACAAACAATAGATGGTAAAATTGTACTCAAAAATATTATACAGTAAAAACTGGTACACGTATATACGGGAAAAACTATAATAAAATGGAAAGGGGGAGCTGTGGTTAGATTGACCATGGTGCGAATGTACAGTAGTGGTGTAAACTAAAAGTTCCTAATAAAATACTTTGGCGCTGATCATAAACCATGTTTGGCGGATTCCTGCCGGTGGGATATGTACCGAGTTAGACTTGAGAATTACTCACGTCTCATTGAAATACAAAAATGGTGTTTTACATGGTACCAGTATTTCTGCATCTGCTACCTTTTAAAAGACACACAACTGCTTCAGATCAAAATGGATTTCGTCTTCCTCCTCTTCGCCGTGTCCGTGTTCACTTCTGTTGTCGATGCGGAAGGCTACACAAAAGGGCCGGATTACTTTACAACCGTGATAGCTGGACCTTACACGCACGCTCGTGTTGTAGGAAATGGTCAGAAGAGCGCTGTGAGCACTTATATCCGAGAAGGCCATGCGGCCGGCGCTGATTATGCCAGAGACCAGGCCCAAGCGGCGAAAACGTCGGCCCAAGCAAGAGGATACGACTATGCGCACAGGTATCAAAACTGGATATATATATATATATATATTTTACTCTTACTTAGACTATTAATTATCTAATTATAAATTGTGCCTAGGCTGCTTTTGAACTTTGATGATAAAATCCTAGACTGGTTCGGTCCAAAAATGAAAAATGAAAAGATTGTGGTTGAGCCTGAATTTGAACCAAAGACTTTAGGCAAAGTGATTACCTTGTACGCATTTCACCTGAAGATTCCATCATGGATATTCCAATAATACGTTCTTATAAACAGATGGCACTACAATAACTGCGCGTTTTATCGCATCAATATGTTTACAGCATTTGTATCGCCAACTACTAAAACTGAGTATTAAACTAATAGAAGTTTATAGACGTTGAATTAAAGATTTAAAACATATTCGATTGCCACAATTGTAGCTGGCCATGTACCTGCTTATCATTGCAAGTATTACCAATGTAGCCATGCACAAAAACGGTAGAGAATAATACAGTGAGTGGATGAGGCTTGCGTGATGTCAACTCAGAAAGTCATCAGTTTTTACTCTCTACATTTAGGTCCTCAGAACTAATGAGAAAACTGACATTGGTGCAATATTTTCATTTTCAGATCAGGAGCATCATACTATCAACCAAAGTTGTTGTACAGTTACGTCTATGATCAGCCTTTGTTGGGCTACAGAGATGTTAATCCCAGCATTCCACACATTGATACAAACATTCAAAAATTGGATTTGCCAATGGTGCCATTTCCGTACCAGCATTTAAATGTACCAGTTAATCATGGACGCGAATCTACCTACGGTGATGGCACATCTGCTGGTTATCATGGCAAGGAAGATAATGAGTACTTTGACTCCAGATACAGAGCACCCTATGAAAACAATGGGTACAGGGTGGAAGAAGGTTACGATGCGCCGTATTATGATCGGTACAATCATTATGGTGTTGACAGTCCTTATGGCGACGAATACAATTCTAAAAAATATAGAGATGATGGATATGATTACCCTAAAGATTTTCGTGCTCATAGTTATGGCCGACAAAACAATAATCCTTATTACTAAATTGATATTACAAAGTGCTCTGGTAACGTTTCAGAATTGTGAAATGTCTAGATACTTTTTGAACAGATTGTCGTATTTTGTCTAAAAGTTTTGGCCTGAAAATACCACACTTGCTTGATAACTTTAGCGTTTTTTATGATGTTGTGAAGTACTTATTATGCATAATATAAGAAAAACAATAATTCAACATTGGAATGATATCTTTTTGTGTATGTATAAGATTGGGGCTATGTTGAACAAATGTTTACAGTTGATAAGAAGAGCTACAAAAACTAAGACAGCCAGTCATTAAATAAATTTATTTCAAAGTTTGAGCTATTTACATAATACATGTACAATTTAAATTCTGATAAAATAATTGATTGTTCCATCCGTATAGCCTTTATTATTATAGACTGGTTCAATCAAAAACAGACTAGTTTACTAAAGACATGATAATAACTGGAATAAGAAACTTGTTTACTCTTGTTAATACGTAATAACAGAGTAATAAAGTAACAACAGCGTCAAAAGTGAGCTGCAAAAAGGTAAACACGTCAAATATGGGATTTCCAAAGTCTAATTTTAAAATTTTAATAGTTCCAAGATAGATATAACTATTCCTTTAAGATAGTTACGCACATATATTCAGTGTAATAATACAAAAAACACTGTTCTATTGTATTCCTTGCGATATTTGGTAGAATTTTCTGCATACAATAAAATAGCGATAAACAGTGAAAAAACTTGCAATGTGGTAGATTTTTTTTAAACCCACTGTGTCCACAATTATTGTATCGTTGCTTATCATAATTTTATTTTATTGCAATTAGAGCAGCTGATATATAAATAATTAGTTGATTTATCAAATGATGCACAATAAAACATCAGATGATGTTTATACATTAATTGATGTATAATTAATACTGTTTAAGCCAATTATTACTGTAAGCCGCCTTTTTAAATAAGCATTGTCAGTTTTCTAATTCCTTTGATAAACAAAAACCAATGCAAAATTTTACAAGCTATTTATAAAAAACAGCTATTACACTTCTCATCTTATTTTATACAAACGCTTTCTTTTACAGTTGTCTATTACAGTATTGGTTTAGATCAGGCTATACTTATCACAAAATACTAGAAAAGAATAGGCGCTTTCTTTAATTAAGCCGTGCTTTCGTTCTTTGGGAATCACTATAAGCTCTTTCTTGAAAGTAAAACTAATTATCGACTGAAATTTAGCATGGATTTGACTTTTTAATGTGTTACACTAATTTCATACTTTTACTCTAAACTGAAGAGACTGGAGAAACGCTGCAAACACTCATCTTCTAGATCAACTCCATAGTTATTTTGACTACAGCATTCTTTCAATAAATACTACATGTATTTACAAGTCAGAGAGGTGATGGTCGTCTGAGTGTTTACTCTGAGTTTAGATAACCTGCGTGTTTATTGCTGTCTGCAGTGAAAGCCAAATAGTTCAGTTCATCTAGCCTAATCCGTCCTTGCCGTGAGGATTCTGGTATGTTCTTTGTATCTTCCTCCTGTAAGACGGCAGCAGCAGGCGAAACGATTTCTGGAAGCTGCTGTGGCGGCGGCGCTGGTTCTTCCGGCAACTCGGGAACAGGCGGAGTGTCCGGTACACGGTCTGGAGGAATAATTGGTGGTGGAGGAATGATGGGTCTACCGCCATCAGTGTCTAGGTAACCTTGGTGTTTGAAACTAGGCTGCTGCCAGGCTAGCCAGTTCAACTGATCTAGAACAAGAGGCGGTTGAGCAGGCTCTGGAACTTTTTGCAAATCTTCTTCAGTTATCGCAGGTAAAGCAGGTGGAATAACCTCGATTGGTTCTTCGTCCACAGGTGGTGGAACCTCAACAGGCGGTTGTATTTCGGGCCTGGGTGGCGGCACTATTGGTTGAATTTCTTCTACTGGTGGTCGTATGATTGGTTGTATTGGTCGCACTGGCGGAAGAGTCTGCAACGGGCGTGTCGGTTGAACTGGTTGTTCTTGATTATAACCCTGATGTTTGTTACTTGGTTGTTGCAGAGCAAGCCAGTTTAAGAGATCCAACCTTAGTGGTGGCCGAACTGGTGGAATGTCCATTTCAATCTCATCAGTTATTACAGGTAAAGCGGGCGGTACATCCGGTTGTGGCTCAGGAACAACAGGTCGGGTAGGCATGGGTAATGGGGGCAATACATTCGGCTGTGGCTCGGATGGTAGCGGTCGAGGTATCACATCGGGTTCTGGTTCTTTGGGTGAAATATCAGGTACACGATTCGGTGGAATGACAGGAGGTTCTGGCCTGATTGGAGGTCTGGGGCGCACAGGCCTTTCTTCATCAACATCTTGATAACCTTGATGTTTGAAGCTAGGCTGTTGCCATGCCAACCAGTTCAACTGGTCAAGAACAAGACGAGGCCTAGCCTCTGGAACATTTCTCAGATCTTCGTCAGTTATCACAGGCAAAGCTGGAGGAATGATCTCTACGGGAGGCTCCTCTTCATCTGGTTCCTCTCCTAGAGTAGGGAGTTCTTCTGGCGGTGGTGGTTGCTCCCTTCTTGGGGGTGGCGGTTCCTCTCTTCCTGGTGGCGGTCTTCTCCTTGGAGGTAGAGTATCAACATCTTGATAACCATGATGCTTGTAGCTAAAGTCCTCCTTTCCTAGGTAGTTTAGCTCAAGCTGGGCTGATGCTACACAGATCAACTAAACAATAAAAAACATCTATCTAAAAGTAACTGCCTTTCAGGCTTACTTGCCATTTTACTTTATTATTAGTTTGTACAGTAATTATATTCCAGTGCATAACACGACACATTCCAAATTAATTAAGCAGTTAATCAGTTAACTAAACAGATCAACTAAACACTTAATCAGGCTTTTGCGCATTATTTTTTCTAATCAGCACTAATCATCAATGAATAGCAGCAAAACATAAAAATATAGAAATGTTTTTTCTGTATTAAACATTCAAAATTTAATGCAGTAAAGGACAGCTATACTATGCCGTTGTCCTTATATTTCAGCTTTCTTTAATAAAAATATTAGTTCTTATTGCCGGGTAGTTTTGATTAAAAATCTTGCTATTACCAGTTTTACAGTAAATATTAACTTTGCGACGTTTCGGCCACTAGAGAGATTAGTTTTACATTTTATAAGCAGCATTATAGAATTTAAACATCACGCACATTTAAAATGACAATAGCCCATAGAATCTCCTCTGTATGTTCAGCTTCAGATTTTTTATAGCCAGAGCCTCATCTAACAAGCATTCGAATTTGTATTTAAGCGTTATTCTAATAATAAAGAGGAGCATATTGTGATTTTTGCACCTATAAATCAAAATCTTAATGTTAAAAATGAGAAATCGAATAAGACTTGCCAGCAAGCATAAACCAGTTGATTTCTTCATCTTTCCTAAAGCAACAAAAACAATTGTTTAGATGAAGTTTTTAATCATGGACACTTTAATCATGCAAAACACGCATTAAAATAATTCTGAAAGTTTGCTGGATCTTATTTTTTATTTTAACAACTATTTATTAATTGAGTTTATTGATTACAATAAAGAATCCTACCTGATTCTCTTGTTTGCACACTTCTCTGGGATTACCAAACTCACTACAGTGCCGTAGTTTTTAATCATCTTCTCTTTTTATACTCGTCACCCCGTCCCTCTCGTCCTTCACAATCGTCAGCCACGTGGGAGAGGCTGTTGGCTGCTGAATATACATCCCTCCACGGTCATCGTATTCAGGCGTAATTAAGATGAGACGAAAAAATCCACGATGTACTACCGAGTGAACAAGGCCAAGCTGGTTGTACCTCTACGCACAGAGGAGGCGTCTCCACAATACCCCACCATTAACTATGCCTTTCCTTTTAGACCTCATGCATAACTTCCGTCTACATTATTGCCGTCTCTACCCTGGCTGATCTGACAAACCCGAGAAACAATTTGAAATTTTTTTACTAACGTTTTGATATATGCACGAATTCAGTAAAACGAATTGGGGGTTACCTGGATTCGAACTGCGCTGTGTTGCAAACAGCCGCGGGAGGCGATTTCGACAGTAATCGGAAAAAAGGCCAATACCTACGGATTACAAGTTGTGGATTAGCGATTAATGAAATTCAATTACTACAAGATAAACAGACGATTAAATAGAATAGGTGTCGCTAAGGTCGCGCATGAGTTTAATTTCAAGCGTTTAATTGCTACTAACTCAAACGTCTGAAAATTGCTTCATTCAGAAAAACGAAAGCTGGGTCCAGATCATACGAGTCACGGTCGTTTGCTTTGACAAGAATCGTCTGCAAATTTTGCAAAAAACTGCATAGGCATGCGAATGGAATGCTTGCCATGTTAATAAGACGCTAATTAAACTTTGACGGCATTAAAGTTTTTGAAACTTCGCGTTAATTACCATGTTATTATTATCATCCCAATTTTACTACGACCAAATATCTGACCAAAGAAAACAGATAAATCCCGCGAGCGATTTGGACAATCCCAGTTTTAAATGCGTGCATTATGATCCATTAAGTACCAACACGTTACAACTTAGACCTCGCACGCCTGTTAATGATGTTTTGATTTTAAGGAACACTCTAATTTACCATTAGCAAATGACGATTAGTGAACGCTAATTTTCGCAGCGACTAATCACTCAGTAAACAGGTAGTGCCTCTCCTTTCCAAAATATATTCATTCTTCAGATTCCTGTAACAAGTCTTGTCTGGAAAATAAGCCGAAGACTTGCAACAGTAGAGCTTGTGAAAACTTTGCCAGGTAGAAGAGAACAAAAATGTATTTCTCTGCCGTCCACTTGACACAGTGTACCTTAATTTTGGCCATGAGTTTGTGCTTTTACTTTTCAATCTACTCTACTGTTCTGTGCCTGCAAAAGTAACACTTCTGCAATTCAGGCGATAATCCTATTTATCCTATCTGACGACCGTGAGCTTATTTTAGTTTAATTGTGGAATGGAGGCACAAAACTCATTTCTTCGTTGCATGGTTTGTAAGAAGTTACGCATATCCTTCTCACAATAATTTGATATGAATAATCGTTTCCAATGCTCGCCAAAGTGCACTGCGATTTTCAGGGTGGATTATGAGACCTGGCACTTCGCCTTGTTTTTTAAATACTTTATAAATTATATAAAATTAAATAATTTTAAACAATTAACTAAGATTAAGTAATCGCACTACGTTGCGTATGTGTACATACTTTTGCACACACGTCTCTAGTCTCAGTATTTCCAGTTGTATGCCAATATGTCAGTTTAGAGAAAGTGACAGTTATTGACGTCTTTCCAGGCATGTAGCGTGGTACTACATAATTTACTCAACATAATAAAACAGTCTTTTTAGGACGATGTATCACTATCTACTAACATTACTGTTGAAATTTATAAGAACCTCATGCACTTTTAATGACAAGAAAATAGCTCTTGAGCTGGAATTTGTTTGGCAACAGACTAGGCTAAAAAAAAGATGTATAGGGTTTTAGGCGTCCAGACGGACTGACAATTCTTCTTTGAAATCTAGGTCTCCCAGTCACTCACCAGAATTAACAACGCTCAACTTTTGTTTGCCAACTAAATAGTGTAAATTTGCATTTCTTTTTATTTTCAATTACTTTTAAAAAGCCTCAAGAATGTGGACAACTTTAAACTGCAGCGTTTGATCTGAAACGTGCCACAACAAACAAAAATAAACAGTGACCTGTGGTTACACAACATCTTGTCTTCTTTAGCTAATCTGTTGCTGCTAAAACATTGTTGAAAACTGGACATGTTTTTTTGGCGATACAGTTTTACAAACCGCGGTCAAAGAAGTCAGGGCTGTGTCAAAAGTGCCTTTCCGAGTTGTAAAGATACGAGATTACGCGCAATAACGCCAAGGTCAGTATTAATTTTTAAGTTTTTGAAGCAACAACATTTTAGCCGTGATAATTGTTATCATGTTTTTGCCTTCGTAATTATATGCTCCATTACTTCAAGATATCAATATATTTCGTATATATGTGTGTGTGTGTGTGTGTGTGTGTGTGTGTGTGTGCGTGCGTACGTGCGTGCGTGTGCGTGCGCGTGCGCGTGCGCGTGCGCGTGTGCGTGTGTGACGATGAAAATATATCTCTCCGTCCCTTACGCAGTACCCCTAATTGTGTTAGACCATATGGTCCAGTACAATCTCGGGAACGTTTTAGGGTATGTCGATTTAGGTTGTGTCGCTTCACCCCCACCTCCATATGGCTGTCAAATTTGAGCCAGAAATAGTCATTTTAGGACATTTGCAAATATAACGGCAAAGATGGCATCCAATGCACTACTCTTTAGGACATTTAACTAAAGCGATCCGTAGTGTAACATAAGAACCAGCATGACCCAAACAAGGTTTTAGACTAATGTCAATTTATATCGTCCCCTCCACAATATAGCTGCCAAAATAGTGGTTTTAGGACATGAAACTGCATATAGCCATCTAATGTGACTATGTGGCAGTTTTAAGGGTGCATAGTTCGAATATTGATGTCCCCACTCTATCAGAATACAACACTCGCTGCCCCTTCTAATATGGCTGCCAAAATAGCATCCAAAATGGGACTTTTTGGTGAGATTCTGTTGTATATAGTCGTACGTAGTGTGCCATAAGCCCATAAAAACTGCTATAACATGACCCTGGGTATATTTGAGACCCCGGGGCGTAATTTTGCAACTTTTAGTAAAACTAGAAACTTCTTATGTTTATAAATTATTTTAATGCACTGAAATGAATTTTAAATGAATGAAAATAAAATAATTAAATCCATTTCCGCAAAATCAAGTGGGCAACATTATACTGGAATGGTCGGTGGAAAAAGTTTAGAAAACAATTATTGTCTACAACTAGTAATCGCTGCCACTACACAGCCAACTTACACCCACTTTTATGTATCACAAATGGAGCGAATATACTAGTTCTTGCTTCACAGTTCTCAATAGTGAGTGTTATTGATTGTAACATCGGAAATAGAATTGTCAATGCTAATCCACTCACGAGCTTTATATTCCTTTACAGTAATTCTTTATAATGACATATTTTAGTGTTCCATGGTTATAGAAGAGGTATTCATATTAATTATAATAAATTACATTACTTTCATCTGCCATTGATAAAGCGCAGGTGTCATTGTGAAATTGATCCGTTTTGTGATAGTTACCCAACTTACGGTCTTAAACCTCCACGCGCTACCTGGTCAATTTATAGCGACCGGAGGTCGCTACATTCAGCTATCTGTTCAATGCCGTTTCATTCTGTTCCTAGAAAGTGAGTCCATGGAGCATTACGGTCTTAAACTTTTAAGTTTAATCAGCGTTCAAGTCTAGCCACCGTAATAATTTTAACTTCAAATCTGTGTTTCATATGAAATCACTATTTAAGTTTTCAGCTTAATTTTGTTATCACATTTTCATTTATTTTATTGTTTATTTTTTTTAGCTTATTTATAGTTATTTAAAGTCATTTGTTAGTTTCAGATAAACTATTTTGCTATACGCAAGCGTAAAGTAAACAAAATCAAAAACCTTACATGTGAACGAAATTACCGTAACATTAGTTCAAAATTGGTGAATTGTATTATGGATTTCAAGTGCTATGCTTACTTTAAAGTAGCTACGGAAATACTTGAGGAAAACTTTTCATAATTTGTTTGTCTGCTTGCCTACTTGTTGGCTTGCTTGCTTCATCATTCGTTCGCTTATTCGTCTACCTGTATTCCTAACAATGTATCTTGTCCATGTCGGTCTATTTGTTTCCTTGTGTGTGTGTCCCCCTGTCTGTTTTCCTGTGTGCCTATCTGTCTGTCAGCTGGCCTGGCTGCGCTTTGTCTGTCTGTTTGTCTGTACATTAGTTTGTTTATTTTTCTGTTTTGTTTGTCGATTCGCTCGCCTGCCTGTCTACTTGTTCATGTCTCTGCTTGGCAGCTTAACCCCAAGCTGCATGACTGATTAGTTAGTTAGACCCACTATACTGGCTGTCTAGCTCGTTGAGTTGTTAGTTGGTCAGTTTGTTAGTTGATTAGTTTCGTGGGTGGTTGGGTGATTGGCTGGTTATTTAGTTGGTAAATTGGTAAGTTGGTAAGTTGGTTGATTGTATAATTGGTTGGATATACGTCATTTTGCCTGGATATACATCATTTTGACTATAAAAACAAAGTTCAATTTGGGTTTTGACGAAAAACTGCAAAATGACTCTAATATACAACAGTTGTACTTACCAAGTATGGAAGTTTTGCTGACTGAAATCTTATCCAAGCAAATAGGGTTTCTGATGTAATTTTGTCCATTAGATACCACGGACGTGCAAAGGTCAAACCAATCAAAAACCGTCGCTCGTTATAATTAATTTAAACTATTTCTGAAGTCGCAGCGAATAAACGCATCAGTCTGCAGCCTGCAAGGCAACTATTTCCAGTTCCAGTTCCAGTTCTATTTTAGCCATCCACCTAGTGTACGTATTTGAGATCCATTTTCCAGTGGCAAGTTTTTTTATACACCAAATGCTCAAAGTTTTAAAATCTGGATTGGGTTTATTTTTTTCTCTATTAAAAGAGTTTTATTATTGTTTAACTAAACTGTCACTTAAGTTATTATCATTTAGCTATAGTTCAGTGAGGAACATTACATTCTATATGTGCCCCACTGCACACTAATAGTGGAATGCACTGTTGTGTTTTCCGTTTGCTTTTTGTATTCTCCAAGACATACTTTGCGGAGCCCTATACCAGAGTTAAAATACCCATGAAAGCTGTAATGTATAAACAGTTAAAAAAACCTTTGTTCATCCGCTGGTTGTTTACTAAGACGCATTTTCAATCTAGCCAACAAACTATATTTTATGACTTTTTCCTAGATACATTTCCTTTTCTGTGTGTGCTAATCCGTTCACGTTTTTTAAAACCTTAAAAGGGTTACGTGGAGTAGTACAGAACCATGTAAACGAATTCTACCTTGAAGTCTTTGGGATTACGCGTTTGCAAGCACAAAAATTACACTATAATACCCAAAACGGTCTTAGGACGCAGTACTTTACATATTATACCACTGCAACATGACAACAACAGCTTCTAGAGAAATACGTACACTAGTTTCCAACAGAGAGATTTCGTTTATAAAACAAGGCACCACATCATAACCTGCAAAACAGTGGAATCCCTAAATGCATGTTACCTATATTATTTGAATTCAATCAATGAATCAAACGCTGTTTTAGGATTAAAAGAACCTAACAATAAACAGTATACTCGTTAAACTAGATGACATTTTGACAAACAAGTCGTACAAGTAGCACAATTTTTTGTTGGGCGTTTAGAATATTTATTAAAAAACAATTTACAAAATACATATAATAATCTCAGTGTATAAAAATCATTTAAGTTTAATAACAGTGCACTTTGCATATTAACCATGATGTAGAAATCATTTTTATCCCACCGATTGTGTCTATTGAAATGGTAATATTTTTCATAGAGAAAATCGTTTTCATGTTGTACTATAACGTCAATTTCCTTCAATTTCTCGACATAAAGTATTTTCCACTACATCATTTTATCTGTATACAATGGAAGAGAGATTTGTAAAGGAAGATAAAATCGCAAACTTTATACAATTCGGCGACAGACCTTCAAATTCGGCAAGACTGACCTCAAACTTTACAAACGAAAAGCGAAAGTGAACACTGTTTCCTAATATCACAGAAAAACCAACCACTGGGCGTGTTAAGTCGGGTTATCCTTCGGTTTAACAACACTGACACACAGCATGGCACAAGTAGCACAAAACCAAGTAGCTCCTGACTTTTGTTCTGCGAAAAAGACCTCGGGTTCGCAACGTTCAAAGTGACAAAAGTTCTATTGGAAACTGTATCACAACGTGCAACACATACAAAACTAGCATAGTAATTATGAGCTGTATATAGGTGCAGGTAGATTTGTTGCGGAACAAATATAACGCATTTTTTTCTTTCATTTATGGATTGGGTATTTCGTATATAAATAACGACGAACTAGATAGGTGCTTGCCTGGTGCATCTGTCACACATCATGGCAGTGCAAAGTGTTTAGAGTACGTTTGCATACAGTAAAGTAATTTCTTTTGTCAAAGGTTTTTTCTGTCAAACAAGAAAAAGTTGTTACAATTATAATACGTTACCAAGACGAGCAATTTTCGTGTCTCTTACATGAATTTACACACATTCTTACATTTAAGCAATTGAAAATTTATTGTACAAATTGTCTTTTGTTTTTGAAAAGCAAGGTGTCTTTATGATTGTGTCAGAATTAGCGTCTGAATTATTAATGCTTATCATCCTTCATCTAGCTGACCCACTCTGTCAGGTTATCTTATGTTTTGTAGTTTTATACATTGTATGACTATATAGTCTATATGACTAAATTTTGCACACAAATGAAAGGCAATTTCAGTACACTGATACGCCTTCAAATTGCTCTAGTATGAACAGGATGAGACTGGGTGCTTGTAAAAAGTAAATTAGTTTTCCAGTATAATGTAATTGACGTTTGCAGAACTTATTTACGTGCATATGTTTAGAGCCACCGAACTCTTAAGACTAGTTTAATGTGCGCCCAACTAATGTTCAATATCTCCCAGTACCACGATGCACAGGATGCATAAGAAGAACGTCATCTGTGCCAAAAAATCCGTGAACCCTATTGTCTTTTCTCCCGCTGCATTAGTGACCGTCGCTTGACGAAAGCACGTCGACTGACTTTCTGAAAAAAGCGCAGGCTTAATAACGCCATTTCAAAAATGCTAAGCTAGTTAGCATACTAATCTGGAGACAAGCCTCTGATTACCCTGTATAATTATAACCTGTTCGGCACATTGTATGTTTTACTAAATGTTTTGAAATTAACTGTCAAAGAAAAATTAAAGAAAGACCGAATTATGGTGGTACGAATCCAATAACAGTAGGAAATGCGAAAAAGTTGGCACACAGCCTGAATTTGAATTACACACCTTCTGTTTACAAAGCAGATGACATTACAATAAGACTGTCAAATTCCCTAGTGATTATGACAGTCCAAAGTTCATCCCTAGCTGTCTAGTCATTTCAGCATTTCAAGTGTTTGATTAATTTTTGCGTCTGAAATTCCAGTGGATTATTAATTAATTATTTGTAATCTTAATATCAAGATTACCATTAATGATTGTATAAGCCCAAAGTTCCGGTTCAAATCCATGGTCAACTAAGTAACTATTAGCTTATAGAAACAAATTAATGATCGGCGAGAGCAGCCAGCGAAGTAGCGATGAAATGACAATTTGGGCACAATTGGGAGAGAAACTTCGCTTTCTATTTTTGATGCTTCCTATATATAAGAAATGGGAAAGAATTTACGTTTCCCCACACAATTTAAATACCCTATTCCTAGCCCTAACCCTAACATTAACCCTAACCCAACCGCAACCTTAACCGTAACCTAAACCATAACCCAGCCCTAACCCTAACCCTAATCCGCCTCACGAATTGATATCTTGTGTGTGGGGAATTGTAAACTCTAGCCAGAAAATGTTTCTTGCATTATAAATACAATTTAAGAATCTACATATCTGTATTAAATTCCCTTTTCTGAGCTACAAACGCCTAAATCTACAGAAAATGTCCAGAGTCCAAAGCCTCGTCGTACGATAAGTCCCATAATTCTGGTACTATTTTGGTAGAACATTCTTCTGAATGTCACTTTTTCTAAGCATCCTTACTTTTTTGAAAAGACAAACTATGCTACAAACCTGTAAGCTTCAGTGTTTTATTGGCATGTGCGAATTATTCCAATGGGATAGTAAATTGGATAAAATTAATTTTGATTTTCTTTCTTCCTATTTTGACTCCTTCTGCTTTTTATACTGAATTATCAGAACAGCTCAAATGGTTTTAGTACCACAAACAGCTAACAAAAAATTCAATATTGCAAACCATATTGACGGGACCTTTTATCTCACACTGAAAGCCGCAAAGCAGAGCAATAGAAGAGGCAATGAAACGAAAAGCAGTTACAAGTTGCCAAGCTTGGTTTCATACAACGTCGTAACATTATATTGCTTAGCAACATCAGTTACTAAATTGCACAAAACGATGAGCGTTGCATAAAGGGAATGAATGGGAATAGATATTTCTTGATGGGGATTAAAATCCCTACTTCACGAAACACTACTAATAAGACTACAACCGAGGCATAAAATCTCTCTCATCCCCCTCTCCCTCCCTCTCCCTCCCTCGCTCTCTCTTCTCTTCTCTCTCTCTCTCTCTCTCTCTCTTCTCTTCTCTCTCTCTTTCTCTCTCTCTCTCTCTCTCTCTCTCCCCCCCCTCTCTCTCTTTCTCGCTTCTCAAGTGATCTAATCTACCTGAATTTAGAGAGTTACTGTTGACAATTGCGCACAGACCAGTAAAGCACACACAAGCACAATAAATTTCTTAACCAACGAAAAATGTCAGTTCTAAAACACTCGTTGTCAAACGATAGTTTTATCTGATTATTGTTAACCTAGGCATTATTAGTAGTTTAAATATGTATTAAAGATTTTTTCCTTATTAATGAAGGTACTAGGCAGAAACGAGTGAATTATAGTCACTTTCTTCTACAGGTGCATTTGTAACAAAGTGTTTTATCATTCAGAGCACACCAGCAAGCTGTCCTGAGATGAAAATTAAAATGTAGTTTAGTTTTACACGCCTAGAATCAATGCTTTTTAAGTTGAAAATCATAACTAGATGGCACCACCAATCAACTTTACAGAAAAATCGATATTTCAAACAAATTTCAGACACCCGCGCGAATGTTTTAGCCAAGTTCACAATCAACCCGTTAACTCTAAACGATATTGACTTACCCATCTGGGTCTTCTTTGTCAGTAGTGCAATAACCTTGTTCTGTAACAAAAAAAACATTTAATTCTAGTTACACTCGCAGATAAAAATCTCCTTATATTACCGAGTTATCAGCACTGGACTTAAATAATAAAAGCATGGGTGACCGCCGGGGAACGCTTCTGGACGACTTAATCTGCCATAATGTATCTAATTATGTGCCTCGTCGGGGGAGGATGTATAGTGTATACGCATCCGATATTTTTGTATGATACGTCTCTTTGTTCTATGACTCATCTACAGCGTTATTTCCTATGTTCCAATCCTGCCACAATTAGCTACACATGCTTTGTCGCTGAGTGTTGTATCTCAGCTCGCACAGTGGTGAACTAATTGTAGAGAAATGAGACGCAAAGAAAAATTGCATGCTTATGATACTTGAAAACACATTGACATGACAGTTTTCGCAAGAGGATATCATGATGTCTCAGAAATCACTGTCTATACATACAATTTACGTTTTCCTAATTTTTTGGCAAACAAAGGACAACTTTTGAAAATTGTACAAATTAACTAAAACCCTGGGCAATTCTTTGGGTGAAGTTAGACAAAATGGCCATGTGGAGATAGACAAGTCTAACGATAACGAGCTTTCACTAGCCTAGAAGACGTTTAACATTTTGCACCTTCACTGTTATGGTTGTTTAGAATAACAATAATGTTCAAAATAATTAATAATGTTGTTGCTAATGTGTTGCTCTATTAAGTCATTTGATGTCAATAATTAATAATCTATTAAATGCCTGTTTACTTTCTATATATTTATTATATATATACTGTAGTTGTAGATGTGCAAAAAATGTACGGGGTTTTCAAAAGTCCCTCATTGTTTTCTAAAAATATAGAAATGACAGTCGCATGACGAACCAGATAAAGACTAATGAGAATCTTGGTGGCATCGAACTTGGCTTCATAAGCCTTCTGTAGCGATTTTGCACATTATACGGCTATGACAGGCTTTTTCTGTCATATGTACAGCGATGCAGCAATTTTATATCTATACAAACGTGGTAGCAGAGGGAAAGGACGCAAAACTTCAAATGTACAACCCTAAAATATTCAACTACCTAGTAAAAGTTTGCCACTAGACGAACTTGTTGGTCGATGCTTTAACGAAAATTGAAAATCAAATTAGAGGGACTTTCAAAACACCGTATAGCATTGTATTGATTTTCATTAATGCAAAACTATTTGAGGTATATTACCTTCTGAACATTGAAGTAGAAGAGGTACAAGTGTTCGCCAATATTCACAATTTCTTGCTGATGGCCCTTGGCGACTGCCAGATATATTCACATCAAGTGTTTGATAATGTCGACCTTCCGTTGTCCAATGAGGCCATCTTTCTAAATTCGCAGAACTCTCTTCTAACTCTTCAAAGTTTTGATTAGGATTGCTGAAATGCAATAATTTATGTAATAATGCGATTATAATTTATGTAATAATTTCATAATGATTTTGTTCATTCATGTTGTCATGACACAATTGCGTGTGTGTGTGTGTGTGTGTGTGTGTGTGTGTGTGTGTGTGTGTGTGTGTGTGTGTGTGCGTGTGCGTGTGCGTGTGCGTGTGTCACTGCAGTGGCGTAACAACTAGGCTGGGGGCCCTTGGACAAATTGAATGAAAGGCCCCATATCGACCCCATTTTTAATTTTGTAAAAAAGTGTTGAAGTAATGAAATTATTATAAAACACAAAAAAATGATTAAATGAAAAGCGAAATCGAACTTTATTATTATAGCAAATAGATTACAAAATTACTACAAAATTAGATACACCAAAATAGAAATAAGGCAACAAGTAACGCATACACAGTGTATGTCAAGTAGAAATCCTGGAATGAAATTGATCTACATAAATTTTGCTGATCGAGCCTTAGTGTTGGCAAACTTGTCTGTAATATTGTCGACGTCTAGATCTAGGGGAAAACCCTTAAGAGTGGCAACCGGCAATCCTTCGGCATGGAAGTCAGTTCCCCGTTGGTTGCCAAAATTAGTAGCCAATTTAATACCAAATAAATACGCATTTTCCTGTCTGTAAATTTGCATGTTTTTAGGGTCAGGCTTAGGGGCCCTAGCATTTGTCTAGCCTTGTCCAATGGGCGTTACGCCACTGCGTGTGTGTGTGTGTGTGTGCGTGTGCGTGTGCGTGTGCGTGTGTGTGTGTGTGTGTCTTAACCATCATTATCATCATCGATGCTATTGTTTTGCTCATTTCTGAAATGGCCATTAGCATACAGACTCTATTTTTGCACTTTAGTCAACTGCTACTAGCATGGTAATTATGATGGGTATGATGGTAATTTATCTTCCACTACACATGTCATTATTTGATTAATGTGGAGCTATAAAATTACATTGTATTTGCTTAGAATCACTACAGGTGTAACTAAACCTTATGGTGCCAATAAAATCGTTTAGGCTTCATTATGCATGTAATTGAGTGCGTTTGAAAGCTAAACAGTCAAAAGTAATTTATCCACAAATTTTTTTTCTTATATGCATATATCACCGGAGCACCGGAACTGTTATGAAGTGTAAATATGAAAAATTAACTTTTCACGTTTTTCTTCTTACGGAAAAATCAGTCTGCCACACGTAGCGCATACAGCATATGAATCCTGCACTGAATGTCGCAGACTTAATTTGTAACTGTGCCACTGTCTACGGGGCATAAATATCAACGCAAATATTATTCTTCATTAATAATATAATTTAATAGAATTTATTATTGTATTCAACACATAATCTTCATTAAATTTTGGTACATTTTAGAATGCGTTTCAGCTTGCACAGACGTAAGCGGTATTAATTTTGTGTTGAAATAGCAGAGGGTGACACGGTTTTGAAGTGCGCTACATACACAACCTGAAGCGCATCCATGTTTAAGGACAAGGACCTCTGTAACCAAAATAGATGATGATGATGATGATGATAAGTCTTTATTAGCCTCTTTTTGCAGGCAAAAATTTCTGTACAAACATTATACAATTTTACATAGACACTAGAGTGAATTCTACAATATTGCATGTTTCGCATTCTGTAATTAGCTTTTCTAATTTGTGCATATAACATTATTTATAGTGATGTTAAACAAGAAGTAGTGAAGTGAGTGCTAAAATTAAGGTTATTAATGAAAAACATAAATAACGTTTATTTAACAAATATTATTTTTTAAAAAAAATCTGAAATGTCAAACATATCTTTTTCTAGCAAAAAAGTGTACGAAGGGATAGCTGTGCCATCCATGTTTTTTCACGGCTTAGGATTTAATGTTGCGTTAACTGCTAAGTAGCCTAAATTAAATTTTTATTTGCCCAAAGTTTCAAACGGAAAGGAAACGAAACGTTGACAGCTCCCAACAATTGAAAAAAGGCCATTTGCTGGTTTTACATTCTGTCAAAACCCATACTTTGCAAAAAACAATAAGTCGCTCATTTCACGTTTTGTAACTTATAGGAGAAGGTTAATGCAGTAGTAGAAAAAATTATTATTCAATCGACAAAACTAGTGGTACTTTAAATTCACTTTACCCAAACTTTGCAAAGTTGCTCCAATATTGCATTATCTTCTTTGAGAGAATTTTCTCAACGGCAGTATACTGGTCGCTTAGCAACGGCGTACCGAGTACGTACACTCTCTCAGCCGTATGTGTAACACCCATCCACTTAGGACTCTTCAAATACTCTGTCCTATGCGTGAATAAGTACATAAAAACTGGAATGTCACGCCTTGCAAAATGAAAGGCCTGAATGTCTTGCTGACATAAAAAATTCCAGTCACCAATCATGCCAATAATGCCTTTTATGTTAGTGTCATTTAGATACGGCCAATCATTGTATTCAAATCCCGTTGCGCTTGCGACAACTGCTGTCCAATGCCTGGGGAATATTTGTGCAACAGCCTGGTCATAATCTCCTTTGCTTATGTTTAAATATTCAGTCATCGGAAACAACTGCGGGAAGCCATTAGCCGCGTACGTGGCGCCCTCATCCTTGCAGCTCCCTAGTAAAATTTCGGTCCGTTCTTTAAAATGACCACGCTGCAGCGAAATCATTGGCGCTTCCTTAAGAAAAAAGCCATCAATGGTAGGCACAAACGGATTATCAAAAATTCCTTTTTCTTGTTCCTGTTGCCACTGTTTATCACAGATTTCTTCGAAGCTAACATTTCGCAGACATTTAATGATTAGCGCAGCATCAGGAAAATGGCAATCAGTAAGCTTAGCGAGATGAACTGATCGTTTTAGGGCAAGCTCTCTTGGTGAGAATGCCCAAGGCATGATCGCGGCACCACTTTCCATAATTGCTCGCTGAAATAAGTCCCTACTGAACGGTGATAAAAGATGATAGCTGACGCTAGCAGAACCGGCACTACCACCAAATAGGCTGATCCTCTCACTGTCACCTCCAAATCTCTCTGCGTTCTCCCTTATCCACTTCAGGGCCAGGCGCTGGTCCAACAGGCCCACATTTCCGGGAGATTCTGGGCTATTAAGATACAGAAACCCTAAAGCACCCAACCGATAGGCAACAGAGAAAACTATGACGTCGCCGGTAACGACGAAGGCGTCAGGAATGATGGCGGCAGTTCCGGTCATGAACCCACCACCATGAATGTAAACCAACACGGGCTTCTTAATGTTGCCACTGGGAACCCAGACATTTAGGTATAAACAGTCTTCGCGCATATCTTCACTCCAAGTTTCATATTCACTGACCTGATGTATGAGCTTGTCTAGCATCTCATTATTAACTAGGGAAATCCTTTCTTTTTGCGCACAAAATGGAGCCAGCGAAGTGGCGTTGATGACATCAGACCAAGGTCGGATTGGTATTGGCGGCATGAACCTGAGTGTACCAATTGGTGGTTCTGCATATGGTATGCCGAAGAAGTAAGAGAGATCTTTATTCAAAACTGTTTTCACTGCCCCTTGAATTTTGCCAGTTGTGGTGGATACCACGGGGTCACTCAGCTGATCAGAGTGAGTTACTGGTGTTAAAAGGAACAGTAAAAGCCACATTGCAGTCATCATGCTAATATATCAGGGCAGCTCATTCGATATCCTTGAAATGGATTCAGACTA
The DNA here is from genome assembly GCA_030141605.1 of Tubiluchus corallicola. Lineage (NCBI taxonomy): Eukaryota > Metazoa > Priapulida > Priapulimorpha > Priapulimorphida > Tubiluchidae > Tubiluchus > Tubiluchus corallicola. The sequence continues at coordinate 28,579 of JAQGDQ010000870.1, forward strand.
TATGTCTGTGCTGATTCATTATTTTGGTTTTCTGAACCTACAAAGGGAAATAACAGTCTTTATTAAACAGTAAAGGCTGCAAACAGTAAACACAAGATTCTGAGTTACTGGTGTCCAAACAGTGCGGGAGAACTCGTATAATCGTATTATGAAACGTCAACTCAAATTAAAAAAAACTTGCTATAGAAAGCTCTGAGAATGTGATTTGAGTATATATGTTTAGACCGATACCTTTATGCGTAGTCCTACCGAAATGTGTGCAGTATTAGTCACTTTGAGTACTTTAGTGACCCAGACTAAATAGCGCAATTTAATCAAATTTGGTTACGTCGGAGCATTGATTTAAAGTTAACTGCATATCTTATTGCATTTGTTATTAACCCAAGTTAGAACTGATAATGGCAGAAACCAAAGTTTTTGATATAAATGAGGTCCCACATAGTTGAGCGGTAATGGTGTGTGCTTAGTGACTGAAGTTACGTAACGCCCAGTTTTGCCAGCAAATGGAAAGATGATTGCCAGAGAAACTGCTCCTAGGCAGATTCATCTGCCACAGTGCCCCCAGCTGTTTATCTCGCTCGGGTTAAATTTATAAGATTTAAGCTTCAACGATTACCCTTGATAAAAATTCAGGTTCCGGTCTCGCAACAAATATCAAGATAAAGTAAAACCTCGTCATTGAGTGATGGACCATGGCATGTAGAGTGTGGAAGCCTATAAAGAAATTTTCGTAATTAGATTGGAAAAGGCCTGTTTGTGAAGCCATAGCCTAATATTCCTATTATTGTAAAATATAGTGCAGCATTCTTGAACATTCTAACGGAAATAGATTTAGATATATATCTTTCTCTCTACAGGTTTGTTTCGCTACATCTCTGGCTTTTATATAAAACAGTAACGAAATTTGTATTGTCATTATTATTAACGCTGTTAATGTTTTAAAGGATGCAAGAAAGGATTTTGTGGATTTTGAAATTAGAAAGCTTGCCATGGGTTTTTCTGAGGAAGATTTTTCAACCTATTTAAGAACCTAAATTAACGCTATCAAAAGCGAAAATGTTATCATCAAAATAGTCCAGTAGATATGAATTATGAATCAGTGTTTAGTCAGCAATACAGTAATAACAGCAGCAACAGCAACAGCAGCAGTAGTAGTAGTTGTAGTGGTGGTGGTGGTCGTGGTGGTCGTTGCGCTTGTGATAGTGATGGTGACGGTGACGGTGTCGGCGGTGGCAGCAACAGCAGCAGCAGTTTTAGTAGTAGTAGTAGTAATATTACGCCTAGGTGACACAAACCGTTTGCAAGTACGGTTTACAATTACACAGTTAGAAAATTGTAAGCTCCGTTCTGCAAAAGAATGATTAAAAATATTATAAAACACTTTGCAGCCTTAAACGAAAATCGCTTAGGGAAATTATGTTAGGGAAATTATAACATGGAATTTAGAATTTATTTTTAGCATATACATTATACTACAATTACATACATACAATAAAACAACAACAAAATACAAAAATAGAAAACAGAGCTATTACATTATAGCTATGGAACCAAAAAACATACATAATAAATAACAATAAAAGCTGCTCAGCTGTTTTTAAGATTTTGCCTTAGAAAAGTCAGCTTAACTAATCAAAAAAACTGCGAAAATAGCAAACTCACCGTGTCTCTGACATTTAAATGAATCCACGTTCCGCTAGTGAAAACTGAATGAGACAAATGGACAGATTCATATAAAACACTAAATACATTGTTATCACCAAAGATGCTGTTGCAGCAACTGATACACTAAACCCGCATGTTAAAGAATAGCAATAATTCTGTTCTCTCTACTGAGGATGCAGAACGCATGCGGCTTGCGCAGCATGCAAAAATAGCGTTGATAATTATTCACGTGGCATTACTAAATTTTTATCCAGGGCCTGCAGCAAAGACGGAAATGTTTGAAAGAACAGCTCAGAATGAAAAACAAGAAGCGCGTAATGCGGAGAGACAAACGCATTTTTTTATTTCAAAATTGTTAGCTCTAAGTACTATAAGAGATTGACGAAAAAACAATCTAACGGTAAAGGAAGAAAACAAAATAAAGAAGTAGGAAGAGAGAAGAATGAAAAAAGAAAATGAAGGAAAGTCGGATAGAAGGCAGACAAGAATAAAAGTAGACAGAGTAGTAAAGCAATGAAGGCTCCGGCAGTGTTAAAGCTTCCTACAGTTTTGTGAAAGTTTCAGTTAAATTAATCTACAAAATAAAACTTTTTAGAAATAAGGTGTTTATAAAACAGTGTTAATTAAACCTTAAATTCGATACGAAGAATTCTTATTTTTTTAATTTTTGAAGTACTTTGTTTTACTTGATGGCTTTGTTTTACTAGATTTGACTTTACTTGACTTTATTTTACTTTACTTGACTTGATGTGACTTTACTTTACTTTACTTTGCTTTGCTCTGCTCTGCTCTGCTCTGCTCTGCTCTACTCTACTGTACTGTACTGTACTGTACTCTGCTCTGCTCTGCTCTGCTCTGCTCTGCTCTGCTCTACTCTACTCTACTCTAATCTACTCTACTCTAATCTATCTACTCTACTCTGATCTAATCTTACCTAATCTAATCTGATCTAACCTAACCTGTAATCTAATCTAATCTACTTTACTTCACTTCGCGTAATTTACACGTAATTTCATTTCATTTACCTTTTTTAGAAACAAAATGTAGCACAAACAAAAGGTTACGGTAAAAACTGGCAGCTACAGGACATCCATGTTGACCATGCATCTGTAATTACAGGCAGTAATAAAATATCGTCTTGGTGTTTCTATCCTCCTGCATTCTCCCTCGTCAATCATTTTTTGAATATTCATAAAATATATGATCCACTAATATTCATAAATCATTTTTAAACATTAATAAATCAATTTTGAATGCTCATGAATCATTTTTCAATAATCACATAAGATTTATTTTTATTAATAAGTGCGTCATTTGTCAGTTAGTCAATTTTGAACATACATGTTTTTAAATATTTAAAAATAATGATTAATTTCTACTTTGATGTCCCATACTATGTATGTTCTCATCATTCGTCCATAGGCGAAGTGCTCGGGTTTGAAGTTCACTTTATAGATTACTTTCCAAAGTTACACTAATCAGAAACAAATTATTAGTTTGTGATTTGCTGTATCATAGCAAACCATTCGCATGTAGGGCTATAGAGTATACTACTACTACTACTACAACTACTGCCGCCGCCGCCGCCGCCGCCGCCGCCGCCGCCACCACCACCACCACCACCACCACTACTACTGTTATGAGTTGGAATTGGTTACACAAAACATGGTGAATAAACGGAGAAGCATTTGCGACATTACTTCATTTTTATTGCCAGTAAACACAAATTAACAAAAACAAAACATCAGGGCTGTCATCCTGAGCAGCCGACATTACTTCCACCTCAATAACAACTCTCACCAACTAGGTCAAAAGCAAGTACAGAACACAGGTGAGAAGCCAACCTGGCGCTTAAACTAAAATCGGCAGGCGGGTCATAACACTACTACTACTACTACTACTACTACTACTACTACTACTACTACTATTGCTAATAATAATAATAATAATAATAATAATAATAATAATAATAATAATAATAATAATAATAATAATAATAATAGTAGTAGTAGTAATAATAATAATAATAATAATAATAATAATAATAATAATAATAATAATAATAATAATAATAATATAATAATAATAATAATAATAATAATAATAATAATAATAATAATAATAATTCTAGCTTAATTTCAATCTAAAGCAAGCGTAACAAATTCAAGAGAACAACAGACTTGTAAATTTATCCTAAGCGTTTTGCCTAAGAGCTTACACTTAAATTCACGCCCGAGCTCACACGTGCCCGCAGCTGTGCAGAGAGAGATGTGTTGTGTTTCCAATACCCATATAATGCAAAATATTTCGTTTTAGTGGTGAATATAAACGGTATAGCAGGGATTGCATTGTCATCTCATATTTAGAAAATACCTAAAGCGGACGTACGTCACATATTTACGTGACGTGAGTGTCGTATTGAATTATAGCAAGACTATCATACGCGTATTCTATTATTGTAAGCAAAGCATCACGAAAACATTCATTAGAGCAGTATAATGATGTAGTGAATATAGATAACGTAAGCAGTTTGACATTTTTGTATTATCATCTTGCAGGTGTTTCTGGTGATTATGCTTAATAGTGGTAATACTATAATGATTGGGCTAGCGTTTTAGTGCTGAATTCGAGCTAAAACGCACGCGTGTGAAGGTCTGTGACCTACATTTTGATAATCTTAGCATCTTGCCTTAACTGCTACTGCTGTTACAAGATTGTGATAGCATAATTCCCTGACCCAAACCGGTAGAATTAGAATTCTTAATATTGGCTCGATGGATTTGATCTTCGAAAGAACAGCTAGCGTCACCTATGAACGGAATTGTTTATAATTTTGGATATTTTTTCTGATTGCCTAAGTCATGTCGGACATAATACAGCTCAAGTACCACTAACGCAACAACGCATTATTTTAGCAACACTAGTATTTACCAAGCAGTATTCGTACATTTTCAATTAGTCAAACATATAACCTCTTTGGCCGTGCACTTAATCACGTTGTTTCTTTGGGAGTTAATAATGTTGTTTACTTGTGTTCTCACGTGTGTTATCTCAACTTACCTGTGGTATTAAGCAAACAAAGGTAGTCCTCTGCAACGACGTGTCACAAATCCTGTAAAACCTTTACAATCTACAGGAAATGCTAATGAAGTAACAGCTAAAAATCCACTTCTAGCTTCTAAATTTGAAATCAAAACGTCCCCAAACGGGAAATCACCTGCAATTTCACCTGTGCCAAGCAGCTGTTGTGCAGCTTTTACTACCACTGCCCTCTGTTAACAGAAAATGCCTTAGTACATGCACCTGCATGTTTACATAAAGAGGTTAGCTTATAAATAATATTTTCAATGTAAATAGTAGCCTGTACTATCTTTCACCACAAATATGACTAATATATTCATCGGGCAAGCAGCAATTCTATTTACCGTGCAAATGTCTACATGTGAACGTGTTTGATTAGGCCACCATGCAGTACTTCATCTCCAGAAACATGGCCATTATTGGCGCTTGTGGACTGGCAATTGGTGTCGCTGTCGTCGGCGTCGTAGTCGGCAAGATTTCTAGAAAATGTGAAGCCGCTGATGCTGTTCCTTCAAAACAACCGCCAACTGTAACCACAGCAACAACAACTGACAACGCAACTGCCAGTGTGACTACACAAACTCTTAATCCTACAAACGAAAGTGTGACAGCAAGCCCAATGCCTACAGAACGACCAGACCTGCGCCTGCCAGGTAATATTACACCTGTCCGCTACAAACTCTACTTATGGCCAGATATAGATAATTTCACAGCTACAGGTTCTGTGATTCTAGAATTCAAATGTCTTCAAACTACAAGACAGATCACTGTACATGTTAGCAAAAAACATTTATTTATTGACGCTCTCAAGACCCAGTTGATTCACGAGAGAAAACATGTAAATATCGAAAGCCAGTATTACGAAGAGGAAAAGGAATTTTATCATGTTTTTGTCAGCAAAGCATTGTCAGAACTGGAAGATTATGAGCTGCATTTAACGTGGAATGGTATTTTTTCGGGCGATCTAAAAGGGCTTTATGGCAGTTTTTACACAGATGGGAGCGGGAAAACGAAGTAAGTTAGTCATAATTATGTTTTGTTGTTATACCCTTTCTGCTTCTTGAATAGCGGTTTGGTACATGTAACAATGATTGAATCTTTCTATGCTATGGTCGTCTCATCTACGGTCATTTCAAGCATGCACTTAAAATAGAACAGAAAGTGTACCAAATGTATGGGCAAAGCTAACTAGAGTGATTCAGGCCCTTACAATAACTATAGAGTCAGAGGAAACCAATTCTACTTACAGCCATATTATCGATTTTTTTCGAAGGTGGATGGCTTCTACGCAAATGCAGGGTCCATATGCCAGACGGGTATTACCTTGCCTGGACGAACCGTATTACAAGGCAACGTTCAGTTGCACAGTAGTAAGAAAGAAGCATATGGTGGCTCTTTCAAACACAGACATCCAGTCTACTGAAACAGTGTGAGTTTGACATAAATAAATTAGATATATGCCAGAAAATATAGTAACACACAATCCTGTGCTAATTTACAAACAAATCACTAACGATTATATTGCGTTTACTGTTTAAGATAAACGTCCTAAGAAAGATACTTATTTAACCTAAGCACATACACTCAAAATTAAGCAATAGTGAAATTTTATCACAATTTTTTTCTCAAGTTTTCCTCCTTATGTCGAATGTCGATTGACGTTTCATCTACTAGCTATGACTCATTGAATAGACTCATTTTCGTGCACGACAAAGCTGGAATATGGCATTCAACTTAACTTTGGCCACGGCTATTCCCCTGAATCCCTTAGCGTCTATTCAAAAGCCGAAATAATTCGGCGACTCTATTCATACATGTTAACACAGCTGCACGAAATTTCAATAGAGAAAATATGATAAAAAAATTATCCCCCGGTACCTAAAAAAGGATTGTTTAGCTATAAGCTTATGAAAAGTTTTTACTTCAGAGAACTTATTAACATAACTGAATCAGGATAATTCAAGATAATGATAGATATGGAGTGGCATGTCAAGTAAATTGCATATGGAGTGAGGCTCTAGGGACGTAACGGGTGGATACTTTTGTGTTTTAGCCCAGGACATCATGATTGGGTTGCTGATGTTTATGAAGAAACTCCAGTCATGTCAACCTACCTTCTTGCCTTTGTTATTTGCGAGTTTCAGCATTTGAACATTACAACTGACAATGGTGTTAAGGTAAGAAACCTTCCAAAAATGCGACCGTAGCTACCATGTCGTTCGTTAAATTAAGGAAGAACACTTATGATCTTTCACAAAAATTCATCTTCTATAATCAAAACCTAAATTACCAAGAACCTCTGCATTAAGGCTGTTGTCAGAAATTATTGTGCTTTTACCCGATTTCAGGATTAACTGTATCTGCTGTGGGTGAAGCTAGTTCGTTGTTCTGCGACAATGCCGTAACCAGTGGTAGCATAAGCTCTTCCAAAACTGACTTAGAAAATCCTTTCACGTGATGTACGCCAAAGGCCATTTGAAACAAACAGCAAAGGAGTCGAAGATATCCAAACGAGTCTGATTTGGATTAGCATGCTACCATTAGTTGGGTTGTGTCATTAGAGTAGCAGAGCTAACTGGCACCTTGCGGAGGATCTAATTAAGCTGGTAAACCTAGTTAAGCATAATAACCGCTTGTTTTACCAAAGGAACTTTTGTAACGCATGTAGAGTTACTAAATTTCTAAAATCTTTCCACCGGTATTCTATCGCTGGCGTTTTCTTCAATTTAGATACGAGCTTGGGCAAGACCAGAGTTGATTCATCAAGCTGAGTATGCACTTTTTGCAACTGCACACATCATTGAACAGTTTGAGGCGTTGTTTAATGTAAAATACGCACTTAGTAAATCAGGTATGTTATATAACAAACAACGATTATTTAAACAAAGTCTTAGGTAATTGTCAGTGATAATTACACATTTGAAATTTTGTTAGTGCACAGGTCAATTGTTGCATTAATTTTGAAAATGCAATGATAACAGCAGTTGTGGAAGGTAATGAAATCTTGGAGAAACGAGGTACATGTAGTGGAATGCGAACGGGTGGTTGTAATGGCACCGGTAAGCATGTCATGATGATGGGTAGTGATACTGGTAGCGGTAAAGGCGACAAGGATGATTCTGATGATAGTGATAACGTTAGTGATGATAATGATAATAATAGCAACCATGAATATGTTATTGGTATGATAATTATGATGATGTTGCTGATAGTGAGTGTGGTGGTGGTGATGATGGTGGTGGTGGTGGTGATGGTGGTGGTGGCGGTGATGATAATGATGACAATGACAATAATAAAGACGTTAGTGTTAATGTTTATGAGGACAGTGTTCCTTATGATGATGATAACGATGCTGATGATAATGGTAATAACAAAGCATCATCATCATCATCATCATATTCACCATTGTCATCATCATCATCATCATCATCATCATCATCATCATCATCACCATCATCATCATTAATATTATTACATCTTCCAGATCTCATTGCGATTCCTGATTTTGCATATGGAGCAATGGAAAATTGGGGACTAGTAACTTACAGGGAAGAATACATGCTTTACGATCCAAAGATTTCCACTGTTGCTGACAAGAAATTGATGTGCAGAGTAATTGGACACGAGTTGGCACACATGGTAGCCTGGAAACTACAAACTTTCTTTAGGCTTATTCTTTACATGAGGACAGTTTTACAGAGGGGGTATTCTTTAAACTGGGAACAGTTTCATAGACTTGTCGCTTAGTTTCACAGTTTACTTAACAAGCGTGGTTCAACGCTTAATCTAAGTAACTGTGATTGGATTAACAACTATTATCGAATAACAATCGTTATCGATCAGATGTTATTATTAAAGTTTATTGAATTTTTCATATAAAAATCATCCGAAATAATCCGAGAAAATACTGAAAATTATTATTGAAAGAAAATGAAGCGAGGTTTTTGGAAGCAGAAAAAGGGAAAGACTACAAAAAGAAATGACAGCGGGCCAGGGAGTAGAGAGAAAAGAGTGAGTGACTGAGAGAGGGAAAGAGAGAGGGTGGGAGAGGGGAGTGAAACAGTGCTACAACAAGTCTGTGAAGTGTATTTTGTTTAAAATAATCTGTTTTTAATTGTGAAATGTTTTGTTGCTACACCGCAGTCAACCATTTATGTAATAAATAAAAAACAATACAAATCAAGAACCGTCTGATAACGTTAACGCCTTTCCTTGTTTCAGTGGTTTGGTAACCTGGTAACTTGTGACTGGTGGGACCATATCTGGTTAAATGAAGGCACCGCAAGATTTTTCGAGTTCATCGGCTGTGACTTCACTGACCCAACGTGGATGCTGGTAATTTCGTAATACTGTACAATCGTATTTATGATAAAATACTTAAATGTTAGTGTATATTATACTAACCATCTGTGACTTAAATGTGACTTTAAGTGCGAGTGTAATGTGTCATATTTGCTACTATTTGTTAAAATTGTCTATTGTTACACATTGTCTCAAATTTGGCCATCAATAAAAATACCATCATCGTCAGCTGTACACTGTGTGGTTCATTTTCTACGAGTTATTCTGAGCGTTCCCTTCTTTTAGAGGTCAGTGTTCATTTGTATTTGATAAAACGTTTCCAGGAGGAGCAACATTTCGTCCTGGATAATTTCCCACCTGCGCTAGAACTCGATGCACTGGCCTCCTCACATCCAACTGTGATGGATATCATGACAAATGCGGAGATTGAGAGCACGGGGGATGCAATCACCTCCTCAAGAGTAAGAATGCTTCTTTTAATTGCATCTTTCAAGTGTGAAGTCTCACTTAGCACTATCAATAAATCTTGTCTTTTTGTGACTCTCTAACTCCATTCTTACTAGGTTAAAGAGTGTTCTTAGCTACTTTCGAAAAAGCTTGCTCGCTTGTTTCAGTGCACTTCTTCATTTTTATGTAAGATGACATTTCAGTAAATTTAAAACAACTATGTAGTGTAATTATTACCAGTTCATAAATTATATAGTCTCATAAAGTGATTATAAATTTACTAATACGAAAAAATAGTTAATCAAAATTTCTTCTTAAATTTAATTTAGAAGATTTTGATGCGACTATTAACGAAAAGAAAGATAGAAGTTTCCTTGTATTCATGTCACATCCGACATAAAAGTAAATTTTCATTTTTGTGTTTTAGGGGTCGTGTCTTTGCTTAATGATGGAAAGCATGATTGGAAAGGAAGCTTGGTACCATGGAGTAGAAGTATATATTTTATAATTAAAAGATAAAAGCCTGTCCTTGTGTTTTTTATGCCCACTCACACACTACAGTGAACCCCAAAGTGGCATACCAAGAGAACCAACAAAAGGTTTTAGGCCTCGGAAAGGTTTTAGGCTAAGTCATAGCCCACTCCCAAATATGGCGGCCAAATGACGTCTAAAAGAACATCTGCACCGCGGGCGAATTCAGCTAGTAATCTATTAAACATTAGTTTTGTGCAGTTCCGTGTATGTCCTGCTTAAGTTTCAACAACGAGAAAAATTGCTATAATATTTAAGAAAAGGGCTTCCTAATAGCAATAACTTTTTTGTTCATTCGTTTATTTTTTGCATTCGTTTAGCATCATTTAAACCGATTGGCTTTTGCTACCTCAACAACTGATGATCTTTGGGAATCACTACAATGGGTAAATATCAGCTTCTTATGCTAGGGATCACAAGGAATCAAAATAGCATTTGAAAATATGAACGTTTGTGGAACTGAATTGTTTAGTTTCGCGAGTTTTTTGTTGCTATAGTTTTGTCATCAAGCTCCACGGTGAACCCCTCTACCATCTTTATTGACTTATTGACTTATTTAATGCAAATCTAAGATGATGTTATAGATCTTTTGTCATCCGCGTTTTTTATAAATATGTTTATTTTCCCATCACCTTTTGTATACAGAACAAAACTCATTAACATACCTTAAGTACTCTAATACAAAGCTGAGACATTTATAATTACATATCTATAGTTTTACAGTGCGTTAAGTGCAATCTAATGGTGCAAAATGTTAAATTAACGTCTACTGAATCGGCTTAAAGCTCTAATAAATCTCTGCGTTATATTAAAGGTAGCTTTGAATTCGTCAAGATTGAAAAGTAAATTACAGTGTAATAATGTATGGATTTTGGTTTCGATATTTAATTCATTAATATTAACTGGGAGAAAGTTTGAATTATCTTCCGTGTTTAATTAATTATTAAAATTTCGTTCTAGGCAGTTGAAGATTTAAAAGTGGAGTTAGAAGGAAGAACCGTGAAGGAAATAATGGACACGTGGACGTTGCAGATGGGATATCCGCTTTTAATTGTAACAAGAGATTACGGCAACGGCAGAGTCACCGTTGCACAAACTCATTTTCTACGTCAACCAGAGACACAAATTCCACCCAGTATATACAAGTATTAATTGTTGCCTTTGCATTTTTCTTTATATCTTTCTTAATTTTTATCTTTATCTTTATCTTTATCTTTTTCTTTTTCTTGTTCTTGATCTTGATCTTGATCTTGATCTTGATCTTGATCTTGATCTTGATCTTGATCTTGATCTTGATCTTGATCTTGATCTTGATCTTCATCTTCATCTTGATCTTCATCTTCATTTTCATCTTCATCCCTACCTTCAACTTTTGCCTTTGCCTTTGCCTTTACCTTTATCTTTTTATTTATCCTTGTCCTTATCCTTATCCTGTATTTCAGTCTCTCTTACCTCTGTCTCTATCTTCATTCCATTTGTATCTGCATCTTTACTGTATCTGTATCTGTATCTGTATCTGTATCCGTATCCGTATCCGTATCCGTATCCGTATCTGTTTAAGTATCACTGTCTCTGTCTCTGTTTTTACATCTACCACATTCAACCTGTTCCATTTACTAAAAAAATGCTGCTTTTAATTTTCAGTTATACGTGGGAAGTGCCTGTTTTTTATACGACTTCCGACCAAAGAAACTTTACCAATCCAAGTATTGACTGGATGCACAAAGAAAACTGTAAGCATTGTCAACCAAAATTGACTACTGAGCTGTTTCATGTTTTACAGTTTTTAGATGTCAGATTACTTTTTTTAATTTCTCTACAGTTATTACTCTCAAGCAATCTGTGCCAAAAGACTCTTGGATCTTGCTCAACGCTGGCGTGAGGGGATTCTACAGGATCCTTTATGATGAACGGAACATGGATCTTATTAATGAGCAGCTACAACTGTCTCATCAAGTATGGGTTCACACAACTTGCGTTACATCAGGCATATGAATGTTTTATTTAAATGAAACAATACCTATGCTCAATTGATTGCGTTTCCATGACTTAATAGCCAGTATATCCTCGGCAATTAAATGTCTCTTTAACTGGATCCACCATTTCGACTTTTTATAACTTTTCGTCGCCAATTACAGGTAATTGGAAGATAATTTCTCAGATCAGCTCTGATCAAAGGCAAGAAATCCTATTTAATCTAGACTTTTCACTTCAAGCGTATTCATCCTAATTTAATGTAATAAATTTTTACTTTGCTGTAGAGTATAGATGTGAGAAATCGAGCGCAACTGTTCGAAGATGTGTTTGAGTTAGCAAGGTTTGCCTTTAATGTTCATTGAACTAATAATTAGACGTAGTATATTTATTTTAATTAATGGTTCACAATCTTAATTTTAAGATTATCATTAATGACAGTACGAACACACAATTAGCAAATTTTGAAACTGAACTTGTCCGAAAGAAATGAAACATGAATAAGTCGGGGGCATAATCTGGATTTGAACCAGGGATCTAAAAGAAAAGATAGGTGAAAAAGCTGGGAAAAAAGCTAGTATAATTGTCACAAATAGAAAGCCTTTGGTTGCTTGTTGCTAAAATGTTTTGTAATTGAGCCCACTCTTGCTGGCTAGGAGCGCGCATAAAACATTGAATTTTGTGAACTTTTGCAGGGCCTTGGTTTTGGATCAAGTCAGCGCATTGAAAATGCTTGAGTACTTAGATAGAGAAGAAGATTATTTACCTTGGCATGCAGCACTAACTAAGCTCAAATACTTGGATCTGATGCTCATAAAAAGTGGTTCATACGGTCTTTTCAAGGTATAACTGCCAGAGAAACAAAAAAATGCAAAGAAGCAATTTATTTAAACGTTATCCCACATCCACGCTTAACTGAATATGTGATCTTGTTATAGATGCAAGACATTTTGACTTGTGACCGCCACATATATGATTAATTTCCATCAGCAAGCGTCTGAGAAAATATTTAATATTGAAATGCCACATTTAGGGTTGCTTAATGCAATTGTTTTTATTTTAGGAGTTTCTAGTAAATCAGATTAAGCCTGTTTACACGATGCTTGGCTGGGATGATCACGAAGACAAGTTCCAAACGTAAGATGCTCTAAAATTAATTTGTTTCTTCCAAGGTGACTGAAAATTATTTTTGCCATGCTTTTAAATTGATAAATAAATTATAGGAAAGAAGATCCTAAACAGTGTACCCAAATGGGAGTCCCACTCGGAGAAATACTCGTCTTTTGTAATGTCCAATTCACTTCTCCTTGTTTTTTATAATTTCTATACAGACTAGAACTAATCATTATTACATGCTTGCCCTAGGGCGTTCGACTTCTTAAGCAAAACAATATTTTAGCGCCTCGAGTCGCCTGGGCAAAATTGACAAAAATTAGACAGCTGTTTTATTTTGGCTTAACAATGATCGACCAGGCATCTGAAAGAAAACGTCACTTTTTAATGGGACTAAAATACGTCACTCGCCACCATTGGCATAAAGTCGACACATAGCCATAAGTGTTAATAATTTAACTTTTCAATAGCCACGCATTTGTCTTTGCAGATATTTAAGAACTTTTAAAGAAAAAACATGAGAGTGTAAGAAAGAATCGAAGAAAAAATCCAATTACAGGCCTGAAGCGTTTTCATTAGTGCAAAAGAAGAATTAGAAATTACAATCACAAGATATTTTTGCACTAAGAATAGAGCAAGCATCTTGCTAACAAAAGACGCATTCATTGCAGGTTATTGCAGATTGACGCCTTGACAACAGCCTGTTACTATGGCAACGAGGAGTGCATCAAGATGGCGAAAGAGCTCTATCGAGAATGGATGAACACGGGAGTAAACGAGTATGGTTACCTACCTTTGCCACTTTTTTAATAATGCAGTCTTAACTCTTTATATTATGTGGCACAACTTAATTTTCCACCTTTTCACTGTATGGTGATTTTTGTCACATAGACATTATAGCCTTAATGCAAAATAGTTAGGTGGTCACACTTAATTAAATTTTGGCATTGATGTTTCATAAAGTCGAATAATTGAATGCGATGATTAGTGTGCAAATTCGGTGTGGCAAATCAGGGTTTTTAGTTAGTCAATGTTTTTAAACGAAGTTGAGTTGGCCTAACAAAATTATTAGATGAAGTAAAGTCACTTATAAAAAGTTGCTGAAAAGAGTGTAGGAAAGTGAGAGGAAGGTTTATTGGATAAATAGAAATAACTGACAGCGAATCACTGAGAGGAGTGAAGATGCAAAAAGTACAATCAAATAAGGAAGAAAAATTTTGATGAATAAGGTAACAAGAGGAAATCTACATTATTTACAACAGAGAGAAAATGACGAGGAGACAATAAAAGCGTTCGTTGCAGCAGGTGTGGGTGAAATTTCGTTTTCTTGGGAAACAAACAAGCTAATGTGTTCAAACGCAACAAAGAATTTATAATAATTGCGCAATATGTCGCTAGTATTTTTATAATAAATGAACGAAATGCTACGTTTGAAAGCGCCAAAAATAGTTTTTAGATATAAGTAATACTGTTGATTTTGTTACTAATTGCAGAATCTCCCCTGATATCCAGGGAATTGTGTACTGCACTGCCATAGCGAATGGGGGCGAAGAGGAGTGGTACTGGGCGTGGGATCACTACATCACTAGCCAAACACCTTCCGAGACCACAAAACTTCTTCAAGCCATGGCATGCTCTAAGCAAATATGGATTCTGCAAATGTAAGTTCACCAGTTAAGCCAGAAAGATAAACAATGCCCAGCGCAGTCCTATTTTAGATTTAGTAAGTATTGACAAGATATTGGTTCTTCACGGTGAAAGATATTAGGAGCCACTAATGCCGATTACATATGACATACTGATCACTGTCTTATTTGTTGGTTAAACATGTTTTTAGAATGCAATATTTTACTTGAAATTTGAGTTTATAAATTGCACCTCAAGGTGAAAATGAACGCTTCTATTAGTGTCTATAAGTTAGCTGTATAGAGCCCAAAACACTTTATTCTGGTTGTAAATAAAGTTTGTTAAACCATAAACCGGCAAAACGATAAAATTGACATCTGTTTAGGTTTTTAAAAGTACTGTTTAGGTTTTTAAAAGTACAATTTAAAAATATTCTTTTTTTAAACTGTAGTTTGGTGATAAGAAGCTATGAGATCCCGGCGTTAGATGGGGTGACCTCGTGCGTGACACCCCTGAAAGTATTAATTATAACCAACTCTGAACTGTATTCCGTCAATGCATCTCGGTGTCTTCCTCCACTACTTCCGCTGTCTGATTACACTGTTTGATTTGAGCCGCCTTTGGTTGAAGAAGACTGCATAAATAATCACGACCTTTCATCTCAGATGTTATAACTCTCCGATAGAAGCATTTGCCTTCTTCTGTTACTGTGGAATCTATATAATAATTTCCGCTGTAGTATAGATATCCCTAATTAGGGAACTAATTAGCCTTTACAATAGTTTGCGCGAGCCCTGTTTACGCGGATTCTAAAATTAGAAAAAAGTGCAAGTGGTAAGGTGTATTTCATTCAGTTTTTTCTACTTTCACTTCGGAAGTTTCTTAAATCATTCGCGCTAAGAAAGCAGTTTTTACTAAAGCAATTTTAAAAGGGCTTCCAGTTTGTCGACACTAACGGTTTAATTATGTTTCAGTTGATTAAACAACTAACAAAGGTTAGGGAATACGTGGTTT
Organism: Tubiluchus corallicola; assembly: GCA_030141605.1. NCBI lineage: Eukaryota > Metazoa > Priapulida > Priapulimorpha > Priapulimorphida > Tubiluchidae > Tubiluchus > Tubiluchus corallicola. The sequence goes on from JAQGDQ010000870.1 coordinate 44,332, forward strand.
TGCAATACGTAGAAAGATGTGTTCGAACGTATCAACCGAAGTAAAGTAACTTCGAATCTGTTAAGTGTATGGGCGGGTATTTACCAGGAAACCTGCTTCACAGTAGCTTCGTCTGCCATATATAATGCCCCGTTCGAGAGAGCATATTTTTACCTTTGCCGGTTCAGTGTCTTGACTATTATCCTACATATATATATATATATATGTAGTATATATATATATATATATACATATACAGTATACATATGTGAGCTTCATGCCTTCTCTTGTTTAAGGCTTTTTATTTTTAATATCAGTGGAAACTTCACTTGTATGTAGTTTTCCATTTAAGCGCTCAACTTTTCAAAAAGCGTCTTAGCAATGTGAATAATCCGTGTTTACTATTTGTGTGACGACAGAAATCAATAACGCCGAGCAGTAATAGATTCCTGACCACTGGATACAAGACTCATTCTGAACATTTCACTTGACGTACTGTCCGTGTTTCTCCTTATAGCCCGTGTAATTAGGATGCATTTATTTTCGAACAGCTAAGAAAACTCCCCCGCTCCAGTGTCACACCATAAAATAATAGCCCTTGATAACGAACCTTCGTAATGAATCAGATTTCGATCCCCGCTACATCCATCTGCATTAAGTATTCCCTGTTCCTGCCTGCTACATCCCAGTTTTCAGAGTGCTGAACTATATAAACGGCTTTTACATATTATAGCGTGTGTAGAATTTAATTTTATAGGTATTTGGAGAAAGTTCTGAATTTAGATGGGGTTAGGCAGCAGCATGGCGACCGGGTTATACAATATGTAGCCGAAAATGTACTAGGAAGTTACCTCGCCTGGAATTTTCTTAGACAAAATTGGTTTGTACTGTACAACAGATACACGTACTCGTCATTGAACCGAATGGTTACAACCGTGACCAGTTGGCTCAACACTGAATGGGAACTGGCAGAAGTGAGTTACGTTTTCTATTAGTAAATTGGAATTAAATTAAACGCAAATATTTGAAAATAAATAGGGGCCTGCTATAAATGGTTTGACCTTGATTAATCACTCAGAAACATACTTCATTCTTACACATACGTACTTAAATCATTATGACGCATAATTATTGCGACATACATAATTAAAATACAAAATGCATGCGGCAAAAATTAGTGCTTATCGCAGCATAAATTATCATGTAATTATGTGTTTTCACTGCTGGCGCTACTGCTTTCAAGCCCATTTTCGCTTGTCGACCCATATTTTTAAATTCTCACGGTAATTTAGGTACGTCAGTTTGTCAAGACAATTACAGGACATGGCGATAATGAAGCTTACTGGTCTACGGCGATGGAGAACATTGCAGCTAACATAAAGTGGGTCGAGAAAAACGAAAAGTCCATTCATGAGTGGCTAGAATCGTTGCAGGATAATTAAAAATTACTGCGTACGTCCAATTTTGTTTATTTCATTGTAAATTTTGGTGTTTATATTTTTGTCTCCCTATGGTTATATAATTATAATTTTTGCTGTAACATTAAATTTTGAATAAAGAAATGTGACATTAATGATCGAAAATTCGGAGTCGAGTCTATGGCCCTATCAAACATTAACGCGATTTATTCAAGTTTTTGGTAATTTTATAATGTGATTATATAACGTCATATTGTTTAATGTTTAATTATAATGGCAAATAGATCATGGATTTATAGGTTTGTCTCAAACACTGCGTTAAATAATTCCTAACATATACTTTAAACAATTTAACCTGAACTTAAACAGTAAATTTGGTTTTTATACTATTTCTTGTATGTCTTTTATGTAAGTCTTTTTTCTGCTATGGCTAATTAATAATAAGTGAATAATAAAAATGGATTATCATCATATCAGTACTTGTCATGTTTCAATTAATCGGTTCAATCTGCACAGCGGGTTAATATCACATTTGTGAAAACTTAATTTTCATGTCATTATTAAAAGTTAGATCAAAAGAAACTAATCAATATTCTAAAGATGTTCACACAAGAACTCAAGGTCCCCGTTGAATATTAATATCACGAAATTATGATAATATTTATATCAGAAGGGGGCCAAGATATTATATTGGCCACTAGAACAATATAAGCATATATTAGAAACAAACAAAAAACATATTATTAACAAGTTAACTTTATTATTAGAGAAACATATATATTTAATATGTAACGTAGGATTAGTAATACAAACAAGCTGGCCTTCTATGTTGTCACAATTGCTTAACATTTCCGACTGAGTTAATGGCCAGTACTAGCAAAAGGAGAAATGTTTTTTAACGTAAAATGGTAAAGAGATATAGTATAAGTTTAACTATTATCCAGTTAGATCAATAGTCGTTGTTACCGTTTTTCTTTTGCCGTTGTTGTTTTCGATTGTCGGTGTCACAGTAGCGACGTTGCTACTGTTGTTGCTGTTATTGCTGTTGCTGTTACTGCTGTCATTATTTTGAGCATCCGGCTACACGTTTTGTCCTAACACAGCTGACATGACGTTGACACGATTACTGAAATAAAGTATCTTTAATATCCTCCGCGTCTAATGTCGACAGGTAACCTACTCTTTGGCCCGGAATGTACAGGCAGTGATTCAACGTGAACTGGTTGGAAGCGCACTCCACCAGGTGTCTCAAATGCATACGCAGCACCCTCTTCTACAGCTCCCTCGCCAGAAGCAGTCTGCTGGTATTGCTGGGTGGCATCTTGAGCAGCTTGCCTGGTAGCATCCAGTTGTATTCCAGCTTCGCCAGCTCCGACTCCAACTCTTTCAGCAGAACTGGATTCCGTCTGCCGAGCGTTCCCAGAACTGTATCGTGTTCCAATAACAACTTGCTGTTGTCGTCCATTTATTGCTGGACGTGGAGCTGCCGCAGCCGCTTCTGCTCGGGCTCCATTGAAGTCGAATCCTTCGATGTTGACGTATCTGTCTCCAAATCGTTCAATTCCGAAAGCTTCAGAGTCGATATTTCCAAAATTATTGGGGTTGATGTCGCCGCGGCCAAAACCCTGGATTCCGACTGACCTTATGTTGGAAGTGACGGCAGGAAAGCGCCTTACGGGTGCTGCATCTACTGCAATGCGTCTCGCTTGTACTGTGGTAACAGCTGGGGCGGCGCCAACAGTTCTGGTAACTCCAACATTTCCAACAAGACCACTGCCAATAGTGCCACCAACACCTCTGTAGCCATTAAGGCCCCCATAGCCTCCACCATACCCATTGTAACCTCCACGGTTGCGGATTCCTTGGAATCCTCTTCCACCAAATCCGCCATATCCACCCCCCAATCCGCCAAAGCCTCCACCATAACCTCCCCTTAATCCCCCGTAACCACCACCAAGTCCACCATAACCACCATAGCCACCTCCTAGCCCACCATATCCACTTCCAATCCCACCATAACCACCTCTGAATCCACCACCAATCCCTCCAAATCCTCCATAGCCGCCCCCTAATCCACCATATCCTCCACCTATTCCACTATACCCACCTCTATACCCACCACCAATTCCCCCAAAATAGCCACCCCCTGTTCCACCATAGCCACCCCCTATTCCACCATAGCCACCCCCTATTCCACCATAGCCACCCCCTATTCCACCATAGCCACCCCCTATTCCACCATAGCCACCCCTTATTCCACCATAACCTCCACCAATTCCCCCATATCCTCCACCAGTTCTTCCAATTCCACCATATCCTCCACTAATTCCACCATATCCTCCGCCAATACCACCATATCCGCCTCCAATTCCACCATATCCGCCTCCACCTAGTAAGAATGACCCTAGAGTACAAGCTAGGGAGCAAGACATCACACTCGTTAGGTACAGCGTCTTCATCCTAAAAGAAAAAACTATTTGGAAACAATGTCACAGCATTAGTAATTATTGAATAAATAACAATAATAATAATAATAATAATAATAATAATAATAATAATAATAATAATAATAATAATAATAATAATAATAATAATAATAATAATAATAATAATAATAATAATAATAATAATAATAATAATAATAGTAATTATAATACATATTCTATTTATGTAATTTAAGTCATATCAAGATTATTATTACTATAATTACATAAATAGAATATCCGATTCATTCTTGGGGAGTTTCAATAACAGCAGAAATTGAAAAGCCAGACCAACATGTTTAGTAGCATAATGAATTTATTATGGTTGCCATTTTTGTCATGTACACATACTGTACACATCCTAAGTGATGTTACTGAGTAATGTATAGTATGTATACGTTTTAAGTCAATTATTGTTGTCGACAGAATGGCAGTAATTACTTTTTTGATCTTCTGAACTGGGAAGTGAGGAAGGATGAAGAAAAGGAGAGAAATGAAAAACTTGAATCAAAACTTCGCGTTTACGAGACATTTTTACGAGGCAAGCTACAAGAGAGCATCATCTAAATTTAAGGTTATTTTGAAAGTTTTAAACGTTAAGCTAGCTTCATGATAGTTATTTGCTGTGTAAGCGGCTCAATGTTTTGCGAAGGAGTAGTGGAACGAATTTAAAAGGCAATTAGTAGTTCTGCAATTTGGAATAACAAGTTCTAAGTTTTCGGCAAGTTCGAGGAGAAAGGAAAAAGAATAGATAAAAACAAACAAAGCCGTGAACAAGGGCATTTAATTTTGAGTAACGAACATCATTTCCGCTTTTTCGATATTTACCACGTAGCTGTTTAATTTAGACGCTGGTCAATGTAGTGTTGAATTAAATAAAGAAGAAGGCAAGCAAGAAGGTCAGTAAGTATGTAAATAAGTAAGTAAGTAAGACACACGCCTATTAACGCGTGTTTATGTTTATGTATGTATGTATGTATGTATGTATGTATGTATGTATGTATGTATGTATGTATGTATGTATGTATGTATGTATGTATGTATGTATGTATGTATGTATGTATGTATGTATGTATGTATGTATGTATGTATGTATGTATGTGTGTTATGTATGTATGTATGTATGTATGTAAGTAAATCAGAAATTTCTTTATCACCTTCTACAAAATAACAAGACTAAACTAGTAACAAAATTTATCACTAAGCGCAAAGATCTTCAGTTTCATTAAGCCGAAAGTAATTAAACCTGACAGTAATCTACGGCGTCAAATTATTTAAAAAATTCTTATCTTACCTGTTACAAGTATGGCACAAGCTTTCTTAGTACTCAAATCGTAGTGTTAAGCAAATGAGCGAGGAGGCTTTGCCATCTTCTTTCTTTTATATGACGCATCTCTCATGTTTGGCCTAGATAACCACTGTGACAATTTTGTTGATTCCCGTACTTATCACAGAGAAAATCACACACAAAATTGACAATGCTAAATGATGACACCAAACATGTTGTCAAGTATCATTAGAGTGTCGCCATTTATCACGTGACCTGACGTAACACGCACTATTGTACCTAATCTCTCGTGGTTCGTGTGATTTGTGGTTGCTGGCTATCGTAAAAATTTTCGTCTCATTTTTTTCTGAGCTTTTTCGTCCTAGTTTAAAAAGCGAATATGCTTCTGTTTTCATTAGTAATGTATTGAGGCCAACAATATAGCTATTAGCAGGCAAGGCTTATCATTCAAACAACAATAGCCGACCCTATCATTATAATGGCTGCTACACTAATTCACTAAATCTACATTCTCATTCACTTTTAAAAATTGTGTTTATTCGTAGTTATCGTTGACAACGTTCAGTGTTTTTAAATCTTTGTAATTATTGAAGAAAATTTTGTTATTTCAGACATTTGCTCATCGTTGTGCATAAAACCGTGTAAAAATTCTACTTTGCCAGTCAGTCAGACAGTTAGTCATTCAGTCATTAGTCAGAAATTCAGAAAGTTCGTCAGCTAGTTTACCTGGCTGGAATGACTTCGTTGCTCATAGTCATAAATATTCTCGCCAGTGTTTCCTTCTATGGCCTTTGAATGGTAAGACACGTAATGATTACTTAGATGACGAAATGCGCCGTTCTCGTGCACTGTTTAAACGCGCATTGCGTGAGTGCAAACTTATTGAGAAACCTACTGAGTATTATTGCTGATAAGCTGGCTTATAAACTTATGCATTGTAACCCTTACGAGTTTTGGACATCTATAAAAAAAGAAACCAATTCATAACTTCTTCTTTCTTCACACGTTGGTGAGGTAAATTCAGTTGACAATATAGCTCTTAACGCGCGCAAAAAACATGTTCTGAGCCATAGCAGAACGCCTATTAATGCATTTAGTTTTTGAAGTACGAGAGGCAATTGTTAAGCTTTCCTTACATAAATCAGCTGGCTCAGATGGACTTTTCCGTAATGCATCCCATTTGCTGCCAATCATGTTCACGTCCTTCATGTAACACACGGTTACTTGCCGCGTTCATTAATGTTATCTGTACTAGTACCCCTCGATAAAGATAAAAATGGGGATATTACAGACAAAAACAACTATAGGCCTATCGCTCTTTCATCTGTAGGAAGCAAAGTTATAGAAATACTGCTTCTAAATCGTTACAGGTCTTGTTTGAGTACCATGCAAAACCAGTTTGGTTGTTTTTGAAAATTTAGGCACAGAGATGTGCAGCCAAACTTTAAAAGAGGTGCTTGACTATTACATTAGTTGACAAAGCACTGTACACATTCTGTTTATTGACACATCAGCAGAGTAAACTATCTCAAACTTTTTCCAACCCTTATCAGTACTAACCTACCAAATGCAGTAATTAGATTTTTGCTTTTTTATTACAAGGAATTATGTTGGTTAGATGGGGCAAATTTAACTCTGACAGTTTTACGTTTTACAGTAGGTAACGGAATTCGTTAATGTGGAAAAATGTCTCCACTGTTATTCAACTCCTATTTTAAAAATCTTAATGCTGAACTTACACGTGTGGGTTGTCATATTACTGAAACCTGCATTAATCACTTCATATACGCTGATGACATATGTTTTTTAGCAACAATCAGAACAGTTTTACAGAGGCTGCTAGGCATTTTTAATAAATTTGGTAACGAATATGATATTCTTCTAAATATGAATAACACTAAGCTTGTCACATTTCGCTCTGCCCATATACAGCAGGTTACTTTTGGGTCTGTTGTTTTGCAGCGTCAACATTTTGTACCTAGTAAAAAAGAAAAATATCTGGGTCATATTTTATCGAAAGACAATAGAGAAGATTTAGATTTATTATGACAATGCTCAATTTACTATGGCGGAGTCAGTAAATTACTCATGTAATTTACTCATTAATAATGTGAAGAGACAATTGTTTAATGCTTACTGCACTACTTTTTATTGTATGTCCACTTGGAGACATTTTTACTCTTACAATCTTAGGAAACTCAAGGTTGCGTATAATGTCTGTCAGTCAGTCAGCCAGTCAATCTGTCTCAGTCTGTCTGTCTGACTGACTGACAGTCTGTCTGTCTGTCTGTCAATTAGTCAGTCAATCAGCTAGTCAGTCTGTCAGTTAGACAGATATTCGTATTTTTAGAAATAATTCTCCTAAATTTAAACGACAAAATTATAAAAATATCACCAGGCAACTCCGTTTATTTTGTCGCTGGGTCAAGAACTATATTGTATTAAAAGTGTAGGGTAATCGCGACAGCAGTGCAACCTGGGTGTTCAATAAAGGAAGTCGACATTTGCTCCTTTAATTTGTGCTGGAGACCATAACTGGCTTCGCTGTATTAAAAAGCTTATCGATTATTTTTCTACTCCTGGACTCGCTACCTATAACAATTGTTATTTAATGTAGAGAGTTGTAGTTGTGGTGGCAATGGCGTCAAATCATTAAAATGGACAATCCTCAAGCAGGAAATAGTGAAAAAAACGAAGTCTATCTATACCCAGTTTACGTGGCTGTTCAAAACACTGATATTCAACATAATATGCATTGTGTTATGTCCATATCGTCAGTTACCACTGATATATTTAGCGAAATTCTTTTAATTTCTACAACAGTGTCAAAATAATTCACATTTGTTCAACTTTCGTCAACGACACCTAACTACGTAAACTGCCTTCATTTTTTATTGAAATTGTAATGAGCTTTGTAAACCTTGCGTGGGACTAATAAATTATGAAGTAGTCTGTAAAAATGATCTTTGTACAAAAATAGCTTTTATAGACAGAAAATAAGAACAAACGAGGTAATAAATCATTCGGAAAGAAAGGACAGCATGCATAAGAATCTCCAAGTCAAGAAACACACAGCAATGGTTAGCGGCAATGAATTTAATATATATAGACATGCATAACATGCTGGTAAAAACGGAAATGTCTTGCAATTGAATTGAATACAAGCAAAAGTAAAAGGAAGGCGACAAACTCAAAAGACAGTTTAAGAACGATTTAAACTTATTCCACCAGTTTTTTCCATTGTTATTATTAAGTGCAAATACGTTGGTGTGCAGTCGTAATATTCTTCAAGCAGTCAGAAAATGGATTTTTGCAAATTGTCTATAAGCGTCATGCAGGAAAGAGAAGTAGAATAATGTGTAAGATGAAGCCCTGTCAAGCCTAACTGATGGGATATGAGCCGCACTGAAGATTGTGAAACGCGTGTGGTTGACAGTTTTTCACGCGTTATAGCAAATATTTATTAAATTTTGATGCGTGCTATATAAACACATTAATACTACTGTCTGTAAGAGCGTATTTTGATGTTTTCAGCTCTTGATTTAGTTAGTCTTTATGCACGAGCATCAGGAGTTGCTACAAAATAATCGTGAAATGTACCAATACAGTGAAAAGGTACGGCCTGGGTGAACGAAAATAAATACGTAAACAGAGAAAATGGGTGAGCGTAGGCATGACGGGTAGGTCCGTAAACCAGTAAGTACATAAGGATCGAGACACCAATCTGAAACTGACAAAATAAGCAGACGTCACTACGAGTGTTGTGATAATTCGGCTTCGTTCCCAGATTTATGTCAGTGAGATATTTTAAGACAACAATCTATTTCTAAGCAAATCAGCAGAGTAGAAAAACTATACCAATGTAATTGTGCTCCTTTTTATTGCGTACTATGGGATGTGTAACATATAATAAATGTATAATTATAATAGCTACTTTTTGTGTTTGCTGATTTTAATTATGACGCAAATTCCTTATTGCCACTTTCTCCAAATTGGTTCTGGTTATAGTCACAATAATATTTTATCACAAAAAGGAAACATGAAGGAATTTAGCATGATGTGTTGACAGCTTGCGCCATCTATTGTCGACGCACTTCACAAATACAGATTCATCGTATCTGTTGTTAACTGCATATCCACAAATGTTTTCAAAAACACAAAAATAGTTGATAAACGTTGTATCACTGAAATTAATAGCGAAATCGATAACAAATTACTGCTGCTGAGTTTTAATTGTGGTTGTAGGCCGTAAGAGTTACCATTTATTGCTAAGCTATTTACTGCTTGCTTCCAAAAGCAAACCCATTTCGTCTCTCTCTCTCTCTCTCTCTCTCTCTCTCTCTCTCTCTTTCTCTCTCTCTCTCTCTCTCTCTCTCGCTCTCTCTCTCTCTCTTTCTCTCTCTCTCTCTCTCTCTCGCTCTTTCTGATACTTTTTTCCGTGGGCATCTCAAAACCCGATTCGATCAAGCTTTACCATCGTATCTGTTACTTCAGTAGAGATTTTAGTAAATAACATCATGGCGACACCAGTGATATAACGTGCTAGTAATAAAATACCACTAACAATTTTTTTTTGAATGAAGCCTTCGATTGCAATTGTATGTCAGCAGCTATCCTCCTCGAGGTTTTATTTTCTTTCTTCAGAGGTTCTTTAAAATATAGTCTTAGCGAACTAATGTCTGGAAGTCTTACGGTATCGTCCTATATGTTTATCTCGGTATTGTTTTGATCTTGTTTGTTCATTCCTCTGTTGGGAGTCACCCCTATGACTTTATTACATGGATATTGATTTGATATGTAGTCCTTAGTTCTAGGCTGTTCCCGAAATGAATCTATTTCGGATTATTGATGAGCTTTGTTAGTCAAGAATTCTGAGCTGCAGACTTGCAACGAGTCAGTTTCCACCTATACAGTAAAAATTCTTAATTTTGCTTTTAAATTGATCCTGTCATTTAAGTAAATTTGAAAACTAAGTTTTTTCTTCTCTATAGATTTTCTAATGTCGCTAGAAGGCTGCTTGGATCCGAAGTATTTCCTCAAACTTTTTCGCCGTATTTATACCATAATAATATTATGGCTATGCGTCCTATTACTTGCAACTCTCATGTATTGGAGATTTGCCATTGCATCAGAACATGTATGCCTACGATTTCGAAAAATTGTGTGTTAATTTGGGACAGTGACTTTGCGAGTTTTACACAGAGAACAAGCAATATACAAAATCTTTAGCAAAATGCACCAAAGTGGCCAGAAGCGTGATTCGTCAGCGAGAAACTTACGCGAAGAAAAGATTAAGTTGAAAAGCTTCTTTGAATGGACAAAAAATTGTCATTCAAGTGTGAATAAAAAACTGATTCGCCGATCTGATAAATTATTAAGTAGCGTGTCCGGTTGTTGATGTACCCAGGTACTCAGCATTTAAGAAAATAACAAGTTTTCTACATACTTGTACATAACCTTTTATATTTACCGATACATACAGTGTCTTCCTGATGGATTCTTTGTTAACTCGTTAACCTCTATAAAACTACTGTCCACTCATAGTCTCTCATTTTCCTGCAAAGTTTTGTAAAGGTTTGATTCTCAGTTTTGGAACCATTCAAGTTATTTACCATACTTTGAATCAGGCGTAGTCGAAAGTAGCCCGCTTTACCAAATTTGCTTAATTTGACCTAGTACTACAAATTAGTATAAGTTTGGTCTCCCGCAGCGTGCTTTACAGTTTTCGAGTTACTGTGTTTGATCATGATGGTCATGAAAGAAATATTTGACTTTGAGCATTTTGACTTTGATCTTGGGCAACCTAAAAAGTAGAGCACCAATCGAATTTGTTTCAATGATATAATAACGCAAACTGAGTAGATTTGTCTTCTCAGTCCTCGTAAGTTGTTGAGTTACTCAGATGGATTACCTGGTCCTGGTAATAATAATAATGAAGAAAATAAATGCCAAACCGTTGAATATAAGCTATTTTTAAACAGAATGTAGCCAAGCTATTTTCCAAAAGCAGCTTTATATTATACAATAGTTATAATAATATATAGACCTATAAAAAAAATCAGGCTTTTGAAAATGCCTAAAGGCCATTAATTTCTTTTAAGTTTGTGCTCAAAGTCTGCAAAATAAATTAAACCAACAACAACATGTGATCGTTTTAAAAATTAATGATTATTTTGAGAGAAGTTCTATATAATAATTATTGCCTGTAAAAATAAAATGTGGACTCTCATAATCATGACAACTGTATATCCAGTTTTCAGTTAATCATGTTTCGCAAAAGAGGAAATGAAAATAATTTACACGACATGCTCTGTTATCACAGTAAAGTCAGTATTTACAACATTTAATCTATTAAGGATTTGCGCACTTGGTCATTTCGTGTATTTTGGGACGTATTTAGTCTCTGTTGGAGGTACTGTTACTGTGTAAGCGGTTTTAGCTCCGTTGGCGCCCTCTTGTAAAGCGGAATCGTGTTTCTGCTCTCGGAGCACGTGATCACCCTTGCCGCGGTCGTAACCGTAGCCGGCTCCGCCAAATACCGCACCACCTTCGCCGAACGGGTGTCCGTAATTACCGACCTTCCTGCCGCCTAGCTGGGCGGGAACTGGATTAAAGAAAATATGACCGTATTGGTAGCCGTATCTGAAACCTCTAGAAATGTCGTATCCGGCTTTCTCTACCCTATACGCGGATGCGTTTCTAGCTATTGTGTAGTTTTTAAACTTTCCACGCTCGTGCTGCTCTGCACTACTTTTTGTCTCATATTCTTCGCCTGATCCTTTTCCTCCTTTTTCGAAATTATCACTCTGAATGATTTTGAGAGGCTTCGGTTTATAACTCGGATCATCGGCAGGACCAGCATGTGTTACTCCGTAATCTGGAATGGCGACCCTTTTTTGTGATACTTGGACAGAAACTCCGTCATTCGGATCGTGGTAGATCTCCTGAGGTGCTGGGTCGGCTGGAACAGGTTGTTGCTCCGGCACATCTCGGCTGATGAACGATGGTGGTGCTCCAATTGAGTAACCAAACGGGGTATTGTAGACCTTCATACTGGATAATGTGCCTGGGTCACCCAGGAATACCTGTTGTTGAACAGCTTGTTTAGCTGGTTGCAGAGAATCTTGAGTCACTTGAAAAGCTTGTTCTTCTTGAAGTACAGCTTGCTGAACTGGTTGGAAAACCCTTTCCTGCTGTAAAGTTGGATCTGCTGCTTGAAGAGTCTTTAGCTGCGGGTCCTGGAAAGCCTGCTTCATGATTTGGTATCCTCGGACTGGTTGCAGAAGGTCTACTTGGGCAACTACCGGAACTCGTGCACGTGTGATTTTTGTCCCGGAGCTGAAAACTGGTGACGAGAAACTAGGTTGGCTACTCAGAACTGGAAGCCTGTCGACTATGTTGGTGCTGGCTTGGCCTTCATCGCCAAAATTCACATTTGTATAATCATTGGTTATGGTGACCGCATAACCATCGTCGCGAGGTAGTGAAGGTGCAGAGTTTGGCTGCTCTCTTGCAATGGCACTGGTCATCACTGTCAACCATGATGGGTAGCTGTGTTGCGCCGCCGGATAATTTGGATATGGCTGCACCACAGAGTAACTTGGTATTGCTGCTGCTGTTTGAATATTTCCTGTATCAAGCACTCCTGGTCTGGCGTATGTGGGTGGGTTGACTGGTGTAGCAGATCGTGGCACAAAATCACTAATGGCTGATCCTTGACTAAGTGTCACCTATAACAATTAAATAGAATTACTATTAGATAGAGATTGTATTTTGCATACAAAAATGTACCATTATATAATGTGAATCCATCATTATGACCTATGAACTAGACTTTTATCTCAGCAGATCTGGTGAAAAAATCTATTACGTATTAGCATCCCTTTCAGAATCAGAGTTTTTGTTAAAGTCATACAGTCAGTTGCACGACGTCTCCATCCGATGTTGGCGTGTCACCTTTAATGCAGAAATGTCAAAGTCAAAACTCACAGTCAATATAGTCAACTCTCGTTCATGCTACCCAAGAAATCTCTAGTGGACATACGTCAGAAGCACTTGCGCAAGTGACGCTAATGTTTTAGGATAAGCTGATGTACAGGGTGTTACATAAACTTTTTGCTAGTAGGCGTACAGTAACTACGAGTAATATTTACATCATTATAAAGTTTTGCTGAATCAATAGAGAATCTATCAAGACCTCAGTATTTAGCGTAGAAGACCGCTGCGTCTCGCGCTATCTGCAATACGTACATTGACAGGTATCGAAAGGACATCTACAAGATGTATTGGACGATCTTGTGCTTCGAGTTTCCGATCACATCTCACAAGACTGCAGGCTGTGCGAGCTGCGTGACACCTTTACATCAAAAAATTTTGAGGACGCGATAGATTCTCTATTAATTCAACTCAGTTTGATATTATAAATTGTTCTGTGCTATCAGAGTATAACACGTAACCTAGCAAAAGTTATGTTATACTCTATATAATCTAAAGTTTAGGATATACGCGTGGAACGGGAGCAGGCATCATCAGGAAAATTCAGTCAACTTATTTATTGCAGTAATCTATACTACAAAAGTGCAAAGTGTTCACATAGTCTTCTTGCACAAGTAGGTTTTATGACAAGTAGGCTATATCAATTCTACACCCACAAACTATATTAAATTATTACGTATCCAACGCTATTTCGGCATTTCTGCAATAATAAACTTGATTTAAAGTCAGATTTAAATCCAGCAAACAAGACAAAGCAAAGCCGACTGTAATTAACAAACTATACTTATATAATGGATATTGTTATTATTATTACTGTGCTTTACCTTAAATACCACGCGCCAGGTAGGGCAGAGAGCAGGTACCATTTTTTAAATTATTGGTACGACCCGCCTGTGGTATCGAACTTCACGATCTCCCAGACGGAAAACAGACGCGTAATTTATTACACTATAACGTCTGGTTGGAGAAGTGTGAATATTGTGATTAAATCCTGTAACTTTCGACAATTTCATTAAAATCGATTTTGGCATGACCACTACAGTTATTATTCAACATGCCAAATCATTTAGGTTTAGGTCTTCAATCAACACAACTGCAAATTAAACAGAAGCTTTAGAAAGTTAAGTGAAATATAAAATTTCTTTAATTTAGGTAACTAATTGAATCGATAACTGTTTTTTTTTGTTCTAGCTCTACATTTTAGCCACTCATACATTCAACTTAATATGTTCGGTGACAAAATACTCAAAAATGTTATACATGACACACAATGAGTTCGCCACCTCATTAAACATTTGACAGAAAACTGAGCGTCTGTTGTGCGGCCCAGGTAATACAAGTCAACCGTTAATGCTTTGGTCGTGCAGAGAACACATGTATATATTAATGAGATACAAATGTTAATTACAGGTGTTTTGGTGATGGTTCAAATCCACAGTTCATTAAATTTTGGTATTAAAGTTGAAAGACAGGAAATGTGAAAATGTGGTATACAGCCTTAATTCGAGCTATAGGGGCCTTCTGCTTACAAGGCGTGCCATAGACCAATAGGCCACAATATCACCACGTTATAATTTATGTCCAACCGAATTCAGCATTTCCAGTGTTAGATCGCTCAAGCTAAATTGATTCTAACTAATAGTTATTATTTTTGAATCATTTTGAACCAAAAGATTTTAGTAGGAAATTAATTATTATAATCTTAATATCAAGATCACAATTAATGATGGTACAAAACCAAAATTAACTAAATTTTGGTAGAAAAGTCAACTGAAAGACAACGAATGTGAAAAATTTTTAATACCTCCTCTTCGATTTGAACCAGGGACTTTTTGTTTAAAAAGCAGATGCCTTCGACAGCTAGGCCACCGTATTCTAGTGATCAAGGCAGCACAAAGTTCATCTCTTATAGCTGACCAACTATTGTTGTGAACAATCTAACAATCTAACATTGGAAATGTCGAATTCAGTTGCCGAATCTATAAGGGATGAAATTTGGATGAGCTGTTTTGAGATGGTTGTTCACTGGTGGAAACTGCGTTTACTCAGTACCTTTGAAACAGGGTTGCTCCGGTTAGTAACGTTTTCAACTCGGGTTCGAAGCTGGGTACTAAACCCAAATCGCTAGTCTTCTGGACGTTGTTGTGGTTGTCCTCGTTGTCATTGTCGCTGTTGTTGTTTGGGATAATCTGTTGAAAAAAGCCTAAGGCTCCGTGAACTCGCAATAGATTGTCATGAAACTTTACAGGACTATACAAGAACGAATTCTGCATCGATCGGCAAAGCCAGATTTTCGATCAGTCATTTTGAATTCAAAGCTAAAAGACATCATGGACATCAAAACAATTACATCAAGTTTAGTGACCTTGGCATTAAGATTTTCTCCGGGAGTTTTCTAACGACATGGAAAAACCGCACAGTGATCCTGTAGTCCTTTCTTTCATCTTCCTAATCATATGAAGCAGCACAAACTTGCCCGTTAAGTGACACTGACATTAATAAGTTGTCACAAGCATTATCACAGCATTTTGATCTTGACTTTTTTGTCAAAAACACTACCGCACCGGAGCGCAAAGTAACTCAACTAAGTCCGATCACTCCGGTGACGGAGATTATTTTAAAAATTTTGAAATGGACACCGGCATTTTTTCTCTGGCTTTTTTCTCTTCATCATCCCAAACACCGCTACACTTTGAATTTCAGCTTTGGCTTTTCATTTTCTCATCATCCCAAACACTGTGAGTGTAATCTCTTCATCGTCAGACAGATATGACAACAGGGAGAACAAAACAAAATGAATTTTAATGCGGGCAGGCGAGTCACAAACGTATCGCAAATAAACCTCGTTACTGTATTCCCAGAGTTTGGAAATGAAAATTGAAATACTGATCCATCTGTTGACCGTTTCTCGAATATTTCCTAAGGATAGTAATACTTACGATAGTGAAATAAGCAGGGTAAATAGACTCATTTCTCCAACTCATTAAGTCAAATGTTTTCGTCTTTTCTTAGCGCAGTGTTACATAATTTCTAAAGACAACTCGAGGAATAAAGAGACCAAAAATAATTATATTTGCTCTTGAACAAGATGACTCATCCTTTAGTATTCCACATTTTACGCAGTGTTACAAAGACAGGTGAGAAATGGTCTCGTACCCGTCCTCACAACATCCTAGGCATCAACTCCCTACAGTCCAAAGTCTTAGACCAATAGGTCAGCAAAGAAAGTGACAGGCTAAGAATTTAACCTTTTCGCATCATCATTCGTAATTAAAACGCTGTTAAACGGTCGTTTGGTCTTGCATAAAAGCCAGGAGAAAGTAAACCGATTGACCCAAATAAATAATACGTTTCATTCCTTAACCACACATTTCATTCATGCACAATGTTGAACAACAACTGCGTGAACATTTCAACCCATATTGAAAGTTTGTACAGTAAGTGTGATTCCAGATACATTTGCCTTAGGCCAGTAACTGTTGTACTGCAATTTCACCTGTAGTAAAATTCGTCTGCTATATATACAATGTATTTCGCGTTAATAATGGACCTGCTGATCTACTTACAAATCTTTATACTAAGTACTGATTTCACTTTATGTAGGAATCGTAATTGAGGTGCTACCTGAATTGTGATATATATAAAGCCAGAAAGTTCAAATTCCTATAGATGAGTAAGATTGGTCAATTCACAGTAACTAAGTAATACTATTATTAATAAGCAACTTAAATTTCTATTTTAATGCCCCTTGAAATGAAAAAAGGCTTTATTAACACTAATTTTTTGTATTATATTACCTGAAGAAAGATTTAGTTTCACTAACAAGTAAAACTAACTGCAGCCAAATAAAAATATCAACTAATAAATAATCTGTAAACCAATGATTATTTATCCATTTCACAAACTTACGTTAAACAAGTATATTAAATAATCCTGTAGTAGTACGAAAAACTGATGTTGTCATTTAACAACTAAAATTATAAATGCATTTTTATAATGTGAGTTTGAATAAACAAATTTAACCTTTTCAAGGTCTTAAATTCTTCGATCTGGAACTTCTTAAGGAAACTTATTTGAAAGGATGTGTTTCAAGGAAACAAAGGAAATGTTTTGTAACGATTTTCTGAATCAAATTTGTATCTAGATTTTTAAGACTACATTTTATTTTTGACACTTACCAAAGACAAAAGGAAAAACGCACCCCCCGCTTCCAACATTCTTCAATCTTTAGCTAAAAATGACAAAAAATTAGACAGCGATCACACCACTAAAACAACACAAGCATCCGAAACAATAGAAGTCCTAATAATAACGATAATGCACTGATAAATGTTCGCGCATTAACCTTAGATTATAATGGCATCTTGTATTTTTCTGTTGTTCGAAGTTTCAACTCAGGAAGGTTCCTATCCACATTTCAGCAACGCGTTACAGTGTTAAATTGTTTCATTTTCATTTTGTTGAAAAAAAAAATCAGGTAAGCTTACCATGCATAACATTCAAACGATGAAAACTATTGTGCACTGCACGTTCACAGCAAGAGAACTGTGGTGAAATCGAGGCGTGACAGCGTGACATACATTTCAGAAAATCATGCTTAGCCCGCCTTGAGTCAGCCGCCATAATACCAACAAACCTCCATAATTACGAAAAATGCCCGCGACAAATAGACAATGGTCGTTAATTAGCGTCACCTACTGCTGATAAGAAAATAATGGTTGTTGTTGAGGATGAGCTTACAAGTTTGAAAAAGAAAGACAATGTCAAAGACAAGCAAACTAAACCGAAACTATGAAGTTATGAGTTTGAAATCGCAAAAACTTTTGAGAGGAACGCCAATAAAATTGATTAATGTTTGTTCTATATTCTTTTCGGCTGGGAATTTTTATTGTCTGTCTGTGATTCAAGGCCATGTAAGAAGAACAAACAAGCATAGTTTTACCTTACCTCTTTTTGATGGCAATTTCCATTGTCTTTGCCGCTAATTTTTGCTCTGCAATTTATTTGAAATAAAAGAGCAAGATTCTAGAAATACGAGGTGTAGTTAGAGTATGTTAAAGATGCTCCATAACTTCTCATAGTTGAATAATAAATTATTATTATTCGTGCGTGCGTGCGTGTGCGTGTGTGTGTATAGGGGATACGTGCGTGGGTGGTGCTTATTTGCTTGTTTTTCAAGTTGCAAACAGTCATGTTTTTATAGACTACTGTGTAGTTTTTACAAACCTGACTGAAATGGGCATTCATAATGTCAGTCTCCTTGATTGCACTCATAATTTCTGTGTGACTTGTTTTCCTAAGGCTTGAGGGTGTCCTAGTGAAAGTTTATTCATATAAGGGCACGAACGTTGCTGTCGAATAATTTGAATACTGCATGGATAATAAATCATTAATGCTAAGCAGATGTCGGTTTACGATAATTGAGTAAGCATTTTACGTTGTACTTGTGTAATAAATTAATGTTATAATAATTTTGCGTGTTTGAAAGCAATTGCCCTGCGCCCCCACTAAGCTTTAAAATTAATTTGAACTGTGTATGATTTAAACAAATTTGAAAATGTCACACTTTGACAGCCACTCGAATGGGTTTCTGTGTGTTAATCAGTGTGTCGCCGTAAGTATAATACCGCGCAGCCACCAAAACACGGGTGTTTTTACATGGATTCACGATCACTAATCGATTGCTAATCTAAAAGTACCGCGATTTTATAATTCAGCAAAGAAACCATAGTGTTAAACTCAACCGATGCAATACCTTCGACAAAAACGAGACTTAAACAAGTATAAAAACAAAAAATCTATCGCCGATCACTAGTCAGTGGTTTGTTACTAAACTTTTGGAAGGGGAATGGTTCGTACGAAGGGTAGAGCTGGATGGCTCTAGTCGCTATCGTCTCGACAGAGTGAGGATATTAAGATGCTTGGCCGCCTGTCTTATACCTCGACCAAGTACTAAGGCTGGGTAGGCTTAGCAAGGGCAACCAGAAAGTCCTGTTCCAGAAGTAAATTGCTGGAAAAAACCAACATGAATGAGATTCGAACCCAGAACTTTTGGATTGGCGGTGAAGTGGCGTAAACTCGGTTGCGAACCTGGCTTGTTATTAGTTTCCGGGTTAAAAATAACTGATAATCTGAACACAGAAAAAACCAGTCTAGACATATAATGAAAGAAAATTTCACTCTCCTACTAATTATTCAAGCTGTGACCTCACATCGAGATGATTTGCCGGAATCTTGGTAGCAAACTATCCATCATCCTGCTTTGCTCGTCCAGTTTGCCAAAAATCATGTTCATGCTGAGAAGGTTTACTCAGATAATTTACTCACGATTCATTTACGTTAACATAACATCTCCAAGCGGTTTATTTAGACCACCTGCACACTGAAACTGTTTATTCGGGCGTCCCTTTATATTCAGCATAATAACTGATCGATTAAAATGATCAATTATAATTATTCCATTTGAAAGGGATTTTTATTTAAAACATTTCAGTATATTCAAGACATATTCATCGTGTAATCATTTATGCTAAGTAACTCCTTGACTTCAGAAGTGAAAAATTGGTTTGTCTCCGCGGCACACATAAAATGAAGGGTACGAAGAGCAGTAAGGCCTGTCATTCTTATGGCTTGGAAGCAGTCCTACTGGAGCTGCCTACCTAACATTGAATCTTATACGACGAGTAATACACTAGGAAATTAGAATCGGATGCCGTTGGCGAATTGTGTATTTCTTACTAAGTATGATAAGTATTTTCTAATAGATACCGCAGTTCCCATCTAGAGCACGTGCACCAACAGCAATATGACGAACGTGAATAGATCCCGCGATAATGTGTATAACAAATTAAATGTAAGGTTAATTTTATAATTAATGTATTACGAGATCTTTATTCCTAATCGTGCTAGCTGTAAGTTCAATAATTAACTATTACTACAATAAATACCTAAAGACCTACCTCTAAAATGAATAGAGGTAAGTTATAATCTGTTATTTGAGGAAGTAGCGCTGTAGCTGGAGTAGCAGAACATAGGCTTCAGTAGCTCCAAAACATCCTTGGGAAGTAATTAAAAACAGGAATTTGATGTAATTTTATCCGCGAGCATCGCAGAACTAAGAGAACCGGTGTAATGATTTCTTAATTATAACCTCGGTTAAAGGGTCGAGCACACCAGACATCGGTCTGTTGGAGTGGCGCAACTTGACTCGTAAGTTATCAACAACTAATGCTATCCGCCCTCCAGGTAATCAATGGAACGTGCACTTCCCACATAGTGTCTACCTTTACATGCACAACTGGAAAGTATTTAAGTACTGATAGTCTATTCAAATCTAGCTCATATGAACCAGATTGCCTAGATGGAGCGTTTGTCTGGCTCATTAAGTTGCCTACGTTGACTCAGTCCTATAGCTACATTAAGAATAGGTTTTCACAAGAAGTGAATGTAAAATTTTTTAATGTTGAAAAATGTTTGTTAGGCTTTATTGAATCGTTTGAGCAAATTTTAAGGGAATGCAACAAAGTAGGCGTTCGTGTAATTTTTCTGAGTAATCTCAAGTGTAATAACTGTATTCTGTTTTCTGTGCGGTTTGTGGTTTTGTGATTCTCATAAAAACAGTAGTGTCAAAAAGCTAAAAGTAGGCGCTTAAAAGCTTAAAAGTTTGCAAAACTGATCTTTTTTCTTGTACCAACAGACATCGCTAGTACATCTTGCAGTAAACTTTTGAAAATACACTTAGCTTGAAAAAGACAATGTGCTTGACAAAAAGATTTACTTTCTCGGCGAAATTTTGTATATTTAAGAAAGAGGGATTTTAAGCAGATGCAAATTACCAACAATCTATCTTTTGCCGTCACTCTCCTTAGTTCAAGGTTACATTAACTACTACTGAATGATGCGACCAGTGCTGATAGCCATTACCGTTGCAACATTAGACGGTCACTGCATCAGATGAAATCTGAACCTATTTATAAGCTACTCTTGACCTTGAAGTCCAGTGCATGCTGAAGCATAAACTAGTCCTCATACTCTAAATGCTTTAATAGATACTATCACTTTTAACAGCAGCATGGTTTGGCCGGGGGCGCACAACTTTCTCTAATACTACCTCACTTGGAGAGTAATTTTGTAAAACTAGCTTAGAATCCACCTGCTATAATCTACTTATAACCAATCATATATACATTTTACATTTGGTTAACTGTATACAACAAACAGGTCAGCAACCAAGCGTTCACTAAAAATGTCGTGATGCTTTTACGACAATTTGAAACTGGGTCACTAGTGACAAGCGAAAGTTTTGCCGAGCAGATACGATGACTGGCAACGTGTCCCACATACATAATAGGATTTCAATTATTGTCAGTAAGTGAGTTTTATTAATGGAAGAGCTTTTAAACAAAGCCTACGGGTCTGCAGAGACAGATACCATGAAAAGCAAGTTAAAGAAGTTGCCGAGTGTCTCCTGTCTCTGTCTCTGTCTGCTTGTTGTCAGGATATTGGTCCATTGTGCAGATCCTTGTGCGCAATGGAACTTATGTGGGGCAAGGCTTCCCAAGGTGCGAGGCAGCGGTATCTCCAAATTTTCATCAGTTCCGCTAAAATGAGTATAAATGCGACGAGGTACGCGAGCATCACAACAAGACAACAGTTTATTGTGATGTGCCTAGTATAAAATTAATGTTAAGTGGGATGTGATGTTTTATATCATCTAGTGCTATGCTTTCAGTGAGTCGTTTTATTAATTATATAAACGCAGTTTAATTTCGTGCAATAGATTAATTAATTTTTGTTAAATCGCCTACAGTTTTACCGTTCGACTTTTTACTTTATTCAGATTAACAGCAGGTACATGTGACTACGATTCACTATAATTATATTTGCTTTCATCAAAGTCTTTTTGTTAAATCAAAAATATAACAAATATTACAAGTATTACAAAGACATTGGACTTAACGATAAATTGCCGCTCTAAATTTCATAAAGATATTTAAAATGACGCACTAGACATCATAAGTATTGTTAGCTGCATTACTGAACTTCTGTTTATCATTATTTGTTTTGTCAATACAAAAACTCTTGATTTTTTGTTAACGCTTGGACCTACCTGTCTACCAGTTTGTTAGAATTGTCACCTATATTATTGTACTACAATTGTCTGCAGTTCCTGTACGTTTTTTACTTCATTCAAATTAAGGGCAGCTAATCATATGATTGACTATAATTATATCTGCTTTATTCAAAATCTAGTTTTTTGGCATAAGTTTAGTTCTTATCAGAATTTTTTTACCGAAAACGTTGGACTTAACAAGTAACTACGATTCTAAATTTCATGAAGATTTTCCAAAAATAGTTTTAGTATGTTGAATGACAAGAGACATCAAAATGCTGTTAGACGCTTGAAATGTCTTGCCGAAATACAAAATTACTGGATTTGCATTTTCCATTATTTGTTTCAAGCAGTGCAGAAGGTCGTGACTTTTTATCAGCATTCGAATTAAAGTCTTCCTATCTGTGAGATTACTAACGTTTCCGACGACAAGAAGAATTTTTCACACATTGTTTTTTCACCAAACTCCTGATGTTTTTACAGATCTTGTGATAGACACCAGAGGATTAAAACCAAAGAATGAATATCTCTTACTTTTTTCAGTTTTGTTTGGTAAGTCTTTTGATCAATTATTATTATTTACAAGGCTGTCGCATTTATGATAATCATATTAAGCTGTTTCACTTTCAACACTACTAAGAAGTTAATCATCACATTTAAAATTAGGCGCCAGTGCTTACAAGAGGGTTACCTTCTTAAAGACTTAATAATATCTCAATATAAAATTTTTACTAACTGTTTTTTTGATCTTGAATAAGCTTATTTAAAAAGTTACAGTAATGTATTAAGAAGTTTCACAACACTTTTTTACTACTTGCAGTCACTTACTGTTGCCGTAGTATGGTCTGTCGAACCAACTGCTTATTATAGCCAAGGTGAACTAAGAACATATGATGATGATGCTCTAAGTCCAAAGGAGCGCCTCACTAATCCCGAACATACGTTGAGACTACTTCATCGGTACCCAAGACGCCATGCACAGGGTCGCACACAGCGCCATGCGCGTGGTCGAATACGGCGCCATCCACAAGGTCGCGGCCAAAAAAACCGTCGACATAGGCCAGCTAACTCTCACAGAAATTCCAGGAGGAATATTCCTGCACACAAAATCAGATACTCGCCACCGCCAAACACTCCATCGCATCAAGGAAGGTTTCGAGAGAAACAAACGAACCACCAGTACCCTCCTCCTAGTCCTTCAGGAGGCAGTCATGGACCACATCTAGACGACCCACGAACTTATCGAACACAACAAAAGTATTTACATGAACAACCAAACCCACAATCACAGTATCAACCTGAATACCTTCCGGAAACGTATCCTTCTCATGTAGAAAAATACCCTCAACCTATGCCAAGCACATATGCCAATGGACACGGAGTTTATCAAGGTCACTACTCACCTGAATATTCTCAAGAAGCAGACTACCAACAAAACCAACCAGTTCCTCCTGTGCAACAACAATCTGATTATCCATCTTCACAGATAAGTGGTGGATATTATCCACCACCTCTTCCTCCACCCTCAAAGGAACAATTGCCAAATTCCCCTCCTTTACCACCAGATGAACGACCAGGCAGTCATCCACGTTTTTTTCGTCCAGTTGGACAGCAATCAGGACATTATCAGCCTCCTGAAAAGGGAGAATTACCTAACGACTATTCAATTCCAAAGGGTCAGTACTTCCCTCCCCCACAAGCTCATCAACAGGACAATCCTCCTCTGCATCCACAGCAACAACAGCCTGTAAATTATCCTCCTCCACAGCCACAACAGCCTATAAATTATCCTCCTCCACAGCAACAACAGGCTGTAACTTATGCTCCTTCACAGCAACAACAGCCTGTAAATTATCCTCCTCTACAGCCACAACAGGCTGTAAATTATCCACCTCCACAGCAACAACAGCCTGTAAATTATCCTCCTCCACAGCAACAACAGCCTGTAAATTATCCACCTCCACAGCAACAACAGCCTGTAAATTATCCTCCTCCACAGCAACAACAGCCTGTAAATTATCCTCCTCCACAGCAACAACACCCTATAAATTATCCTCCTCCACAGCAACAACAACATTTGCCGCCTGCACAAGGAGAGTACTTTGATAAATATTCACCTTCGGAAGGACAGCATTCTCCCAGAAATCGTTCTCCACAAAGAGTTTACCTGCAAAACATTGCTTCTTCTCAAGTGTCACAGCAACAACGATCAAGTAATTACCCAACACCTGTGCAGGAAGAATATCTCGCTGATAATAAACGCCTCGAGAACAAATACCCTTCTGAATATCCTACCCAAGCTAGCTACCATCAAAGTAATTCCCCTAATTCCTCCCCTTCTCTTCTTCCTTCTTCACATCTGCCACACAAAGAGCATGGGACTTACAGCATTCCTGCACAGAATGCCTACCCACGCGAATATGCACATCCTACCAAAGAAAATTCAGCTGGATACCCTCCACAAGCTTTAGAGTATCAGCAAAAATATTCTCTAACACCAGAGCAATATAAATATTACTCTCCACCTGCTTCTGGCACGTACTCTAATGATTACTCAAAAGCACAACAGCAACGGTTCCCAGCAGAATACTTTCCACAGAGTCAATCACCAGAAAAATATCTTTCTCCATCACCAGAAGCTAAAACCAGCATGTATTCAGCACCCCAAAAACGTTACTACTATCCTGCTTCGGCTCCCCCTCAAAAGACGTCAGTTCAAGTGGAAAGTCCTAGCAGATATTACCCTACTAGGGATCTGGTTGCATCTGGTCAAAAACCTTCGATAACTTACAGTTCTTTTCAAGACAAGTATGCAAACAGACCAGCACATCTTTATGATAGTAGTTCCAATATTGATGCAGAAAAAATTGCTTCATTACAAATTCCGGTGGCAAAACAATCAAAGGCTGAATTAGAATCAAAAAGTGATTACACCAAAGTATACCAAGAAAGGCCTCTGGGGGAGGATATCAATAACACTGTCAGCGCAGAAAATAAGCAGATTGATGATCAAGCTCCTCCTACATTTGCTTTATCGGATTCTCCACAGAATGCTTATGTAGAACAAAGATATCTTCCAGAAAACGAGCTACAACATCAGAATTACCAACAACCGCCCCCACAGAGTCTGTATGGTGCTTCAGCACCTCCACCATCAGCATACGCACCTCACGCAGGAGGTCACTATGGAAGCCAGATTGGAGGCAAATATCATAATGGATATGGAATTGGAAGTCAGCATGGAGACCATCAAAAACATGCTTCAGATTATCACAAGGACACTGGTCACTATAATGACAACAATCACGGACACTACCATAACAACCACGAAAAGTTTCACAACTCAGGTAACAAAGCAAATTTCAATATTATTGTGTCCATTAGAGAATTATCGGTTTTATATCGCAGTGGTCTGTGCTTAGTGGAGGTAACTGGGAATATGGTTCTTTGTTAGTTACTGAAAATGGCTATTCTCATATTTCTCAGAAAGTTCTCTTTAAAAAACATTAAAATGAAGCAAAATCTCGAAGAGAAAACCATAAAGAAGAGAAACTTGTCTCTCGCAAAACTGCAGTGCTGAAGTCCAGTCTGAAACTCTACTAGAGAGAATATATCACAATTCATGCATTGTTGAAAT
This sequence comes from Tubiluchus corallicola, assembly GCA_030141605.1. Lineage (NCBI taxonomy): Eukaryota > Metazoa > Priapulida > Priapulimorpha > Priapulimorphida > Tubiluchidae > Tubiluchus > Tubiluchus corallicola. Next base: position 70,244 of record JAQGDQ010000870.1, read on the forward strand.
CACTGATGTTGACTTTGAAAACTGTTGGTGATGTTGGACGTGAAACACCGTGTAGGAATTACGTTGACTTCGGTGGCATGAAATAAATAGTTAATCGCGATATTTTATGCCTAGTATTTACAGAAAACGTGAGCTATGTCATGACAATGTGTACATGGTCTTCATTTTATTTTTCTTGGCATTCTGTTGGGGGGGGCATCAAACCACTTTGTACATTAAACCCTAATTTACCGTTTAAAATCTTCGTCAGTGGGAGTTTAGCTGTTCAGCTGTCTATGCACTGGCAGCTATACCTGCCTTATGTATGTGACAATGGTGAAGCTGATGACGAGCGTGACAAAATCTTTACCTTTCCATCCGAACCGTTTCAAACTGAAGGTCGTGTTGCCCGCAAATATAAACTGTTGCTGGCCGTAAAGTATTACGATGGCAGCTCAATGTCCGCCTATTGGCAGCAACCTTTTCGTGTTTGAATACAAATTAAGGTTGTGGAGAAGGAATTCAGCCTTAGGCGACAGTTTAAACGCTTAGTAATTAATTTGTAATCTTATATATATATATATATAATTTGGGGGTAATTTGTTTATTTTTCCGCTCTATTTCAAAACTTTGCTCTTGTGTCCTCTGAATGGTCTTATGCTCTGTGCTGGAAAGAGCAGAATCTGAGTATTGTTTAATTTTTCACCGAACTATACATTCGAATTAACTTATGCTGTACTTGAGTAACGCTCCTGAGTTATAAGATCCTAATGTACTTGAGTAGAACTCCTGAATGATCAAAAGTAATTTGATTTGCTTTTTATGATAGTCTTATGACGCTATGTTCATTCTTTATAACCTAAGCTCTGACAAAATCTGAGCACATATACTTTCAAAAAATGTCAACTGTCTCGCGCATATACATTCAGAAAATATTTTATGAACTTTAACCTGATGTAAAGTGGACGTGAAACTTCACACCCCTTTACTGCTAGTTTTAACTATTCTGCTTCAAATGAGTTTCATGAACAGACGATGAATCATGTTTATTTGTTTTCTAAAATGTTCATGAACGTAATACATGTGCAATGAACTAACGATGTGAGTTTTCTTGCAGGTAATCATCATAAACACAAGTATGCCCGGGACTATTTTGGCAAGCACAAAGTTCATCAGTACCTGCGTGGAAAAGCTTGGGGTCACACTGATCTTACCTATTTACCAGCGTTTTACTATGGGCATAATTACGCACCTGTCTACGGCAATGCAGTCCCCGTTGCGCCGCATAGTCCGTATCCAGAAGAAACATACGCTGGTCAATACAGAGGCATCTACGACAATCTGAGATCGTATTATTGAAGCTGAATTTATGCAAGTAGCTGCTCTTTTCGTTGAACTCAGCCTTTACTTTATGCCGTGCGGCGTTGAATGCACACACATTGCAAATTCGCTATACTTCAGTGCTACCAAGCGTATGTTCAAGAAAGCAAATCATTGCCACGCACCTAAAGAGAAGTACGGCTAACATGTGCTGTTGGCTGCGTGGCAATGGTTTTCTTGCTCGGGGACACATACACTTTGTAGTACGTACCAAGGTACCGTGAATCCGTTTATTACCACATGGCATTCTCTTAACATGTGTAAATCGAATTAATAGTACGTATATATTTCATTTATGTATAGTGAAAAAACTACAAATCATCACAGTGTTTGCACAAATTGCTACTGTAGGGCTTACATAAATTATTCATAATTTTCATTATGGGTCAAATAAATCGCTTTCCCTGGATGGCTGTTCATAATGTTATGCAAAAGTTAATGTCTCTGTACTGCACTGCTGCCACTACCGCTGCACTGTGAACACGTTATTGGTGTTTACTGATTTACGAATTATCTGTATGTGCTGTTTCAATGTCAACTGCTATTTTATTTCTTCTGTGTGTGCAAACACATATTTGTAGATATAAGATCCAAGTAGCTATTATTGCAAAAACATTTTTAATGCTGCTAATTGCTTTTTTTTGTTAATCTCTGCACATATGAAGTTGAATAACAAGTTTCGTTAAACAAAATAATGATGCTCGCATAACTAAACATTCTAATGTAAGTTTTTGTTTATGACTGCGATTATTAATATTGAACAAATGTTTATTTTACTGCCGTTAAGAAATTTTTGTTAAAGAAAAGTTACTTTCTGTTATAATTGTTAAAGCTGTTATAGTTATAATAACTATTATAGTTATCCTAGTTCTACTAATATTATTATTCGTTGCACTAGTATAACAACTGTACACTGTAACCACGGTGCACTGTATAGCTCAGAGAATAATTTGATATTAAAATATAATGATTAATTGCATCTGGCAAACTGTGCACTTAATGCATAGGCCTTCTATTGGGTTAATTCATTGTAAAAAATTATTTGCATTATGTAACACTTTTATTATTGTATGAAGTTGCTAAAGTATAGTGTTACTATGTCTTTGAAGTTATTGTGCACTTATACACTTCCACCAGGCCTAATGATTATAATTTTATACCTTTTTATTTATATACACTAATAATTTCTTCACTTTTTAAAGGAACACTGTTTTTAGGATAATATATATTCCGCTATAGTAAATTATTTTACACACACTGCATGTATTAAACCTAGTCAATTAATTTTAGTTGAACACTTATTTATTTCAACATTTAGTTTTTCTCTAAAGTGAGTGAATCATAAAAAAATTAAGAACAATTACATTTGTCTTTGCTTTATGTTTTTTCATGTTTTTCGTATGCGGCTATATTGATAAACGTGATGTGACTTTTTCTACTGAGTTTGCCTACCGAATTGCAATATCAATTGGATTACTCTTTACAGAGCTCTACGCTACTGACGAACATTAGCATAAAGTGATATACGGGGTGGACACAAAAAGCAAGTCTTTTTAAAACGCCACACCGCCGCGAATTTTTACCCACATTGTAATTTATCTAAATTTAACAGGGTTAACTAGAAACATTTTAGCCCTTACATACTAATTTTTGCTAACAAAGTCCAAAACAATAATTATGCCTAATATTGTCATCAAGCCCATAAAACTAAAAATGCTAAATATTAATTTGATTGCAATCTCTTTGCTGCGATGATATTGTCTTTATAGTAACTAGCTAGTATGATTGTGTTGTCAACAAAGGCATTGATCTTTCAGGCCTCAATTGGAAAAAGTAATTGAAGTGTCAGGGAAGAATTGAACAATTCTTTGCCTAAGTAACAACCAGACAAAGCATAAGCTATATTTTTGCTTTTGAATATTCTATATTCTTTTGAATTTGTCAAATATTCTTTGAAAAATTGAGCTTTTTTATTCAAACTGCGTTGAAATCTGAAATTCTGCAGTTTTTATTTAAAATTGGTATTATTCATAATGCTTATATTTGTTTTCATGGCAAATGTATTATTGTTATTATTATTATTATTATTATTATTATTATTATTATTATTATTATTATTATTATTATTATTATTATTATTATTATTATTATTATTATTATTATTATTATTATTATTATTATTATTATTATTATTATTATTATTATTATTATTATTTATTTTGAAATTGTACGTACAAATTTCCATTTGTTGGTAGAATAGAAAAATAAGAATATTTACGCATTATAACATTCTAACATTAATAAAAAAAATGGCAATAAACGGGAGTACAATAAAAAGAATACTTTTCTTGAGTTAATTTTGACGTATCAGGTTCCTATTCAAAATGCAAATTGTATACACTCGACTGCATTTACGCTATCTTTCACAAATGATATATACTAACCCTGCATTATAAGCACATTTAGAGACATGAAGTTGCACTTTGAAGTTATACATACCTCGGTTGCTATTATATATATGTATATGTATATGTATATGTATATGTATATGTATATGTATATGTATATGTATATGTATATGTATATGTATATGTATATGTATATGTATATGTATATGTATATGTATATGTATATGTATATGTATATGTATATATATATATATATATATATGACATATAATTCAATAGAAATTTCGAAACCTGTCGAACTGTGTGGCATCTTTGGCGGCCCACTCTGCACAACCTCTACCTTTATTCCATAGTATAACATGGTTACCAAACTAGTGTTGCATGTCACCCCTAAAAGTACCAGTAGTTCAAACCTAAGTCTTCTAAATTATTCTTTTGCAGATATTTCGGTTCTTATTGACTAAATCTTCACACCTTTTTGCTTTCAACCAATCAGGTTTCATTTCGGCTCTATTTCTGACATGTACGCTAGTTTGGGGTAAGTTATAAAAGGAGGGTGGAAATCTGCTGTACTTTGGAGCTACAGTTCGGGTTGTGCAGAGTTGGTGGTTCTTGTGCTTGTGTTTCTTCCGTTTAGAGCTCTCCTACTATCCGCTACATGGCAAGTTGGGTATCAGTCTTTCCACTTTATTTCTTTGTTCTGTTTTTCTGCAATTTGTTTAAAATCTTGTCATAATTAGTTTAGACCTTGTAATATTTAAATCTCTTTCCAGTTAAATCTTCAGCGTTATTTAATTCAGTTTTGTTTAATCATTAGGCTGCTCCGCCTCCGTACCTACAGATCCAAACCACCCCCGGGTGGCGAGGAGCCACCAGCAGTTCAATATATATATAACTGCCTTTATATATTGACTCTATAGAATTAATTGCCTTTTTCACAAAAAGAATTATAAGGCATTTTTGACTAGCAATACACGATGCATAAAATTT
>JAQGDQ010000870.1:80000-86426 GCA_030141605.1 Tubiluchus corallicola
AAATATCGTGACCTGATTCATAACCAACAGCTTGGTGAATGTTACAGCATGTGACGAATTCACTAAAAGATGACGAAGACACAACAGTCAAGGCTATTCCAACTGCATTGCAGGCCCTCAGCAAAAACAAAACAACTACGGCCTTACATATGTAGCCTAGGGAAAAAATAAAGGCGGTCAACAAAATTAAGCGATATTTTTATTCTTTCAAGAAAATCAGTGTTTATATGACAGGACCACAAGAGCCTAAAACCGCCTTTAAGTGATCTTTTATCAACAAGGTAATACAAAGCTGTAGCCATTAGAATAAGAAGTACAAAAGGGTACCACAGCCGAACTTGTAGAATTTTGCCTTTTTAGCTAATGCGTGCAGTAAATCTTTATTTTTCACATTCCTATTCATTAAAAATGGTGTTTTTGTTTTTTAGCAATGGACTGTGGTTGGCTGTACACTACACCTATTTAACATTTACTTGTGGTCCTGCTAAAAATGCTTGCTTACTTGAAAAATCCACCAAGGTCAACTTGATAGGCCCAATGTCAATGGAAAAGCTGAAAATGTTTTCCAAGTTTTATGAGACCTCTACCTATTTGCAAGTATGGGCAAAGTGTTGTTTTAGCAGATGTTTAATACGCGAATGTGTGCTTTTCCAAACGTCCAAATGAAATTGATCCACGGCAACTGAAATTGCCCATCTTACCAAGAAAAAAGAAGAGTAGAAAGACTGGCCATTAGCCTTTTGGCTGCACAAGGTAATTTCAAATAGTTCTTGTAGCTCTTTGGAAATGTAGATGTATGTGCAGATGTGTGACTGGTAGACAAACTCCGCATCATTTATTGTTTGAATTTAGTCGGTACAATCAAGAGGAATGTTTTACTACCAACATTAAATATAAATCAAATTATATGCATCGTAACAGATACAGCATAAGAAAACCTAATTGTTATGTTGTGTCTCTGGTTATAGTAGTTCGACAATGCTACGTTTCGCCAGTGGTACATCTCACCAGCAAAATTTCTCTATCTTGTTGTTGTCTTGGCTTTATATAGAGTTTCTGTACGCCAAGGATACATTTCGCCAGAAAAATTCGTCTCTGATGTTATCACATTACTTATTCTTTATTAAAACGCTGAAGTTTTGATTGCAATGTTGCTGCTGCATTATTTCAGAAACGCTAATTAAACAAAACAAGTTCATGTTTCCTACTGTTCTTGTAATTATTAGCAAACAATAGGACATTTCCCAAGAAAGACAAAATTTATGAATTGTGGTAGATTCTTCTCCGTCCAAATGCGTACAACAATATGATCGTCTTTCAAAACTGTCAACGGGGCTTGAAAATATTATTGTTACGCAAAAGTTGCAATTTTACAAGCAAGCCTAATTAATTTTAATAACGGTGCTATAAACACATCCGATGATGATCCTGTAACCGGAAGTCTTCTGTCTATCCCACTCACAAGTGGTCATTTGACCTCTTTTAAGATGTGGAAGATGTTTTTTGACAAGTAGTCGTTTGTCCATGGTGGTCTTTGACCAATGGTCCTTTGACCGATTGTACTTTGGCTGGCGATCTGGTCGCCCTTTGACCGCTGGTCCTTCTAAATATAGATGACACCCATACTATTATTAGATCTAGATTTATTTATTTATCTATTTGACACAATATTACAATAATTATACAAAATATTACAATTATAGAATTGACAATGCATTGCAGTACTATGAGCGTATGAGCTACGTTCAACATGGATATGCTTTAATTAAGACATAAACAAACAACAGGTGCTGATAAATGAAGTAAAGCAACTGGATAAATGGAAACGAGAAGACGATAATGACGATGAGGATAATGATGACAGCGATGGTGATATTAATGATAATGACAATGATAATGAATTGGTGACATTGATGGTCATGTTGATGAAGATGATCAACAACAACAACAACAACAACAACAACAATAATATTAATAAAGACACACTGATGTGCTATATTAATGCCAAAGTGTAATAAGTACATTAGCGATATGTACTACTGGTGGATACTGAACAGTTTCCACTGGCGAAATGTACCACTGGTTAACTGAAACATTTGTTAAATGGAAAGGCAAATAATAAAAACACAGCAGTGCATTTTCACAGGTGAACCGAGACATTTTGATAATATAAGATGATGACGTAGCAAAGAAATTTTACCGGCGATAACTACTTCTGGTGAGGTGTATACTGGCGAACTCGAACATTTTGTTAAAAAATAAAGTAAAAACATATCAGAAAAATTCTACGGGCGAAATGCATCACTGACGAACTACACCAATGGCGAAGTGCGCCACTGGGGAACTGTACAACTGGTTAAATGTTTGGATACCATTTCGGTAGACGTTGTAGAACATGCATCTGGTTTCGGCTAGCCTCAAATAGCAGAGCTGGCTAAAAGCAGTATGGCTAAACGTCACATCGGCATATACTATTCGTAAGCGGTAGTGGGAATGAAAATTTTTTGTCTTTAAGCATCACAAAATGTAGTGTGGAATCGAAATTTTTTTAAGCTGTTTAACTTTCCCATAGCTTGACATAACGTAATTTACCTCCTATATGACATGACACAACACGACACAGCATAACACCCAACATCATAATACAGCAAAACATAATGTAGCATAACATTGCATAAGCATAGAATAACATAACGCAATGTAATGTAACGTATTATAATATAACATAATAATAATCATGGCACCAACCTACAATTAATAAAATTTGAAACCAAAGTTGAAGAACAGGAATTGTGAAACAAATTTAACATTTCCAATGCCAAATTGCTCACACTAGAGTGATTAAATTAGTTACTTAGAGCTCAAATAAAATTTTATTTCAATAACACATGTAATTTATTATTTATTAATTTAATTTTTAATTTAATTAGTTTAATTTTATTTTTAATTTCTTTTAGATTATTTGGGATTGGTTTATGCCGGCACGTAACGATTATTTTTTTACTTTTTTGTGATTTATTATCATAATTTATTTTCAAACACACGCATGTACAAATGCAAAAGTGGCTCAACTAAAAATAGGCAGTTAAAGTAGTATATTGCAGTAAAATAATTTAAATATGTAGCACGCAAAACAGAAACATGGAAAAGAATAAATTAAGAAATTGTTTGCGATTCAAACAATTTCTTGCAAGTCTGAATTAACTGAATTTGTCAGTTCAACTATGTTTTGAAGTGAAGTTAAAAAAGACTTGAATCATCTGCAAAGTAATACAAGTAAGTAGTAATACATTTTTATTGTGATGTTTGATCTCGATGCACTTCACAATAATTGTAGCCAATCAGTTACTATAATTGTACAACCGGCTAGAATCAGCGCATAAACAGTGTAAGTAAGACTAGTTAAGAAAGTTAAGAAAGATCACACTAAAAACTGTAATGCTGTCTAAAACGATGGGATTTTAAATGTTTTTAAATTTTTGTAATGTTCATGACTGGACTGAGCTAATCGGTTCCAGATATCTGACAATATGGGATCTTTAAGATAGAACAGGATAATGGCTTCAGAAATTTGTTACGTGCGTTTAACTGTGGGTGTATTTCATCAACTCTTTCATAGTATACTGTAGTCACGAAATATTTGGGTCTGTACATATAGTGACAATAACAATTGCATTTGTCAAAATCTGATTCCGAATCTAGGTCAGTGAAATCGAGAACGCAAAACCGAAATTGTCAGCGTTTGCTGTGACTTTAATTTCGATTTCGATTTCACCTCTTCATGATGTCGCGATGTGGGTCATTGTGTCGTCGCATAGCGCTTGTCTCAACGTGGGAGCAATTGCAAAGAGTTACAATACAGATAAAAAATACTTTGATAAGCATGACCGCTTTATTCGGCTTACAAGTAAAGCCTATAAAGTGGGTGATTTATATCTAAATATCGCCCAGGTATAAAAGCAAGATTAGGTTAAATCACCGGCCAGACATTAGTGTTGTGTTGTGTTGAACAGTGTTTTGCTAAGCAAACAAGGTAGGGAGAACAATTAATCAGAATTTAGCTGACCGTTAAAAACCTCATTTGCCTCAAGAAGTCTTTACTGTGTCGATTTAATTGACGCGATTGGTACATAATCTAAATATCATGAAACAATTGTTAAGTTCATATAGACTGGTTACATATTATTATTATTATTATTATTATTACATTTTTTATAAAATAATTTTGTGCTTTTCTGCAGGCACGATGAGGTTACTACTGTTCATAGTTGGCTTATGCCTTGCCTTGATAGAAATGGTAAGTTTAATTTCAGTACAGATGCTTGTAAATAAACAGATATTTTCATGAGCCTTTCGTTATTTTTTTAAATACAGGTTTTGAATTTTCTATAGGTCTTTGTACATTAGCCTTATGTTTTAGGATGGTCTATGTTTACGTAAGTTTGCGTACAAGTACATTTCGAAATCACTTGTTTTCAATTAAGATCTTTTCTGATTTATATCCTATGACATGTTTTAGAATCTACGAATTATTAGAAAAAAAAATGTTCGTTTTTATTCGCAATTTGAGGGCTATTCAATAAACTCAGTAAGCAGCAACAGCGCTTGAGGCTGCACTGGTCCGGAGAAACACAAAATTAGTATAATAGTTTAATCACTTCGGAAAACGTTCAATATTATGACTGTATTAAGTAACTAGTTTCATATTATATGTTCAAAAATTTCCCCAACCTATTGTAAAGCATGAAAACATTGGCAAAAATTTGGAAACAAACATAACTTTTTCGTGGAGAAACTTGAATCAGGTACTACTGTTTTGTTAATCCACTTTCAACAAATAAAGATTATATATATAACTTTTTCGTACTACTATTATACTATTTACAAAACAAACAAAATGACGAACTGAATCGCTTATGTGCTCTATCTTAGAACGGTATCCTTGATAATGAGCTACGTTCCAGTTTCGCCACAAAAATCAAAATTAAACAGATTGTCGTAGAATGCGGAATTGCGGCTTGCAGTGAGAGCAGTGTGCCGATGTGTATAAAAAGCGCGAATTAATTACATTAGACTTTACAGCATGTGAACCGTGAAATATGAACGACCTTTTGCAAAACGCCAAAGGCTTTTATGTCGCCTTTTGTCGCTTTTAAATTGTCATTATTAAATCAATATACTTAACATGGTCCCAATGATCAATAAGCCTCGAATGGGCAAGCCAAGCAAGCCAAAATATATAAAATTGTTGACCTAGTGATAGCGGACAAAGTTTTACAAAATGTACCAGAGCGTGGTCTATAAAAACTACAGTCAAGAAAGCAGAGATTCAAAATAGTACTTATGACAGTGCGAGTAAAAAGTATGCTGTTCTACTAGTTTTTGAAAAACAGTATTTTTTTTAATTTGAAATCGCCAATTTGCAGGTGTTAGCGTCAGGTGGCTATGGTGGCCCCTATAATGGCGATTACTACGGTGGTCCATACGCTCGTGGGGACTACCACAGTGATATCAACGGACAGTACGGACACGGACACGGCAAGGCAAACCATCGTGGAGAATACAGCACACATAGAGGCGATTACTACAAAGACAAGGGCAAATACAACACGAGAGACGACGGACAGTACTATAACAATAGATACAATAACATCGGCTCAAATGGTCAATATCAGTAAGTTACAAAGTGATAATCTTTAATGATAAGAACTTGTGAAATTAATGGAAAAATGAAGCGTTTTTTTCAGTCAGGAGATACTCCAGTAACTCCACTGTATCTTTCCCTTTTTGTTGGATTTATTTAATAATATAGGAGAGCTTTAGATTTCCCACTTTGCTTTAATGTCTATATTTGCTCATACTACAAGACTGTTCGCCTAAATTTCTACAAAAATCATTTACTCAGATAATAACTTTTGAAACAAAAGCACCCACTTACAGATGTTCTTTTGCCCATCAGGTATCAATAATTCAGACCCTCCGATGAAATTCAATTTTCGTTGATGTTTTTACTCATTTAATTATTAATTAATTAATTACTTTGCAGAAATGCATATGGAGCCGATTTCTACGGAAAGCACAAGAATAACAACTACGTGAGGGGAACAGCGTGGGGTCACAGTGACTTCCACCCGACACACGGTCTGTTCTACAGGAAACTATACGCTCCAGTTTACAGTTACCCTTGGTAGACTGACACTTTTAGTTTGCTTGTTTGCTGTCATGTCAGTGTGTATAGCCGCATGTTGTAGAGGAAGAAGAAGAAACGAAAAAGAAGAAGATTAAACTTGTACAGTAAATGTAAATATTACAACTCGATTCGTAAAGGCAACGTGATATAATTTTCATCCCATTACCTCATTATTATCATTATCATCACTGTCGTCAGCGTTTGGCAATTGCCACTCTAAACTTCACTTGTGGCTA
>JAQGDQ010001589.1:0-33575 GCA_030141605.1 Tubiluchus corallicola
CATGTCCTTCATTCCTTTAGGTTTGAGACAACATGACACTTTTTTAATCAAGAAACCAGATGACAGCATTAGCCACACACCGCTGTTAAAGCCATTCAACAGAGGTGTCTGGCTGGCTTTGTTCGGAAGCACTGTGCTTGTGGGATTATTACTATTTGCAGGTGAAAAATGTATAGTAAGTAGAACTAGGAAAAAAGATATTGGTAACGTAATGGAGTACACCAGTTCTGCTTTATCACCACTCTTTTACCAAACAGGTCCAACTTTACCAAGGAGTGTGGCATCTAGAATATTAATGTCTTGTTGGTGGTTGTTTTCCTTGACGGTTACGTCTTTGTACACGGGCACGCTAGTGTCGCATCTTACTTTAAAAACGCCAGTTCATCCATTTACATCACTCGACGGGCTACTGAAGAGCAGCATAACTCCTGTCGGTATACCCGGCTGGGTCGTCACCGAAACATTTCGCGAAAGCTCTCCAGACACGGTACACGGAAAGCTTTGGGGTAGAATGCAATCTGATGAAAATTCTTTACCCAAAACTATTGACGAGGCTCTTGAGTTAACCAACACTGGCAGATACACGTTCATGGCCGGAAGGCGCGAGTTAAGAACGTTGATGCTTCAGGACTTCCAGAAATGTGGCAAATGCCGCTTTGCGATTGCACCATTTACGATGCAAATACTCAACGTTGGCTGGGCCGTACCAAAAGGAAGTAAACTTCAAGGAATCCTCCAATACGGACTAGAGTTAATTACTCAGAATGGTTTTTTAGACAAGCTTCTACGTGACAATATTGACAAAAATGGTTCACATTGTTTAAAACCCGTTACCCAGACGATCCAAGGAAACGCCCTAGATCTTGGCGACATATGCCACGCTTTTGTTCTACTGACCGTCGGCTACGTCAGTGGTCTGTTATTCCTTTGTGCAGAACACTTCTGCTTGAGAAAGAGAAACTCGTCTGAGCAGCCAACAAAGAAGTGCAGCGCTAACATATTTCTCAGTCTAGAAGAAAATTTTAAAAAAGGACTGAACGGCGAAGACTCTACTTAACGTTACCTGTTAGACAAAATTACCAAAATTAATATCAAAGAACGAAGGCTGTGGAAGTTGTAACTGTATATTTTTAGGTGCTGCCATCTATTGACTAATCACTTTACATTTTACTAGTCAAACTCACCCCTAGTATAATTGTTCGGTCCAGTGAATATGCATACTCACTGGATCTCTCCCTATTTTACTGTAATGGTATTTGTGAAGCAAAGTTTGCATAATTACCTCTACCTATATATACTGGCTGGATTTCACTTCTAGTCACTCTCTGTCACGCTCTCAGTGCAGTGCAGTCGTGCTACTTATGTGACTCTCTGTCTCACTCTCAATGCAGTGCAGAAGTCATGCTAGTTGTGATACTCATGTCACTTACTGTCACTAACTCTCAGTGTTCAGTGCAGGACACTCTTGTCCTCAGTGTTCAGTGTAGCAGTCATTCTACATATGTGTATGTAGTCTAATAAACGTTTTCAGTTTTGTGCAGATATGTAGTATAGTGTTTTATTCTTTTTCGACAAAGTGTTCAACTACACCTCAAACATGACTTTCACAAAGGTGGCCGAAACGTGACTGTGTCATCACCACTCTCCGCTATCATCCCGACATGTCTCCCTCCTCTCCCATCAGTCATCCTCCCCACATTCTTTTGTTGGCCTCACATTCCAATCCCTCTCATTGTTCAATGTTAGGAGTAACATGCATTCTAGTTTACCTTACAACAAAATTGGCACTAACCGCTAACTTACAGCACTTGTGAAACTGAAACCAGATCCGCAAAATTCTGGAGGAAACAGTACACTAATACAAAGGCGGAGAAATGTTGGACACGCAGTTCCACAAATCTGTCCAACGGCCAGCCGGTCAACCAGATAGACAGACAGGCATACAGACATTTTAAATTGGTAAGTTTTATGTGCATATAAACCAAATGGCTGTTTTATCTTACAGGCAGACAGGCAGACAGACAGACCATTTGTACATATAAATCAAATAGATGTTTTGTCTTACAGACAGACAGACAGACGGACAGACAGAACAGACAGACAAACAGACAGACAGGCATTTGGAATTTGTAACTTTCATGAAAATATAAATCAAATAGATGTTTTGTCTTACAGAGAGACAGATAGATAGACAGACAGACAGACATTTTGAATTTGTAGCTTTCATGTACATATAAATCAAATGGATGTTTTGTCTTACAGACAGACAGATAGATAGACAAACAGACAGACATTTGAATTTGTAACTTTTATGTACAGGATGCTGCATTTTAAATAAACTCTATGCTCTTCTTCTTCATGTAGTTTTCCTTGGACTCAGGGATGTGTCTTTATCTGATAAATAAAAGGAATGTCAGCTGCATCTATGGGATTATTTAGTTGCTGGCAAGGACAGTATAACAGATATCGGGTGTCATATCTTATGTGTTGACCAGGGCCGTATTAACCAAAAGGCTAACTAGGCTATACCCTAGGGTGACGAAGTTTGAGGGCGCCACATTTTAGGCGCCCTAATTTTAAAAAAACTCTTCTTGTTCTCCTCAGAAAATGTGCATCCGTTCATATTCATGTAAAACAAGCATTGTATAACACACCACAGGCAGTTACAGACCCCTGCTGCTATATAAGTGCTGTATGATGAACAAGCACAGTTAGTTCATATATATGCAATTAACAATGGTCATGTACCAACTAGGTCAGGAGTGTGCAAATTATCTGACTAGCCAGGCCACATTAAACATTCCCGCAATTCCTGTGGGCCACATGCAGTTTGGTCAAGGAGCCAAGTACAGTAGGACCTAATAACGATTTTTTTGCATCCAATTTGCGCACATCATCACTACTGCACTACTACACTCAAGAAACTATTTTAGAAGTTATTAAAATTGATATTAAAAACCATATATTTCGTCATGTCCGGCAGTGACATTAAGTGACAACGGTCTTGTAAGGGTTAATGTCATCCGATCTAGAGGAAAAACTACCCGCACTATCTTTGCGATAGCGGCGCAGACTTCAGCTGGATCGCGTGGGCTGCACTTTCATTACGTTGACAAACCTCTTCGCGGGCCGCAAAAGATCTCTCGGCAGGCCACAAGTGGCCCACGGGCCGCAGTTTGCACACCCCTGGACTAGGTTAATAATGTCACTAATACACCACAAATAATTGTCTAATCAGTGCAGTACATAATCATAAATTCAAAATACGGATGGGTGGGACAGATCTACCAGCCTAGGGCATCGTGAACTCTTGATACGCCCCTGGTGTTGAGACATAAAACGTATAGCTGTGCAAGTAAATTTATGATATTTCACGGTGTACACGAAGGACTGTACAAGAAGAAATTTTGTGGCAACTTGTTTGTGTCAGTACTATTCAGTTATTGGGAAGTCACTATACGAATTGTGACTCACTTATGAGGCTAGGAAAAACATGTATAAATTCAGCGAAGCAAAACGCTAATAAATTGATCATAATTAAAATTGAAAAATTGTGATTATTATTTTATCAAATCAGTTTTCATGTTTAGAAGTTAAACTGGTCAGAAATCATGCATGTAAAGGCTGTAAAGATAATAGCGGTCATCCAATATTGCCGAATTGTAACTGTGGATTTCGATTTGAGTCTGTTGAACACTTTTTGTTGCACTGCCCATTGTATCAACTAGCTAGGGTTCTTGTGTTTGATAAATTAAATGAAATACTTTTGCCCAAAAACCTTAATATAGCTGCCTTAGGAAATAATGATCTGTTGAAGTTGTTATTATTCGGAAAAGATGAATTTAAATATGTTGCTAACTGTAAAATATTCCAATGTATACATGACTTTATATTATGTACTAAACGCTTCCAGTAGTTTCTATCTGATATAAAATGCATCATTCTTAAATAATCGTACATCATATTTAATAACCGTCATTTTCTACTAATGTCTAATGTATCACTGTAGTAAAACTTTAGTATACTAAAGTATACTAAGAACTAAGTATAGTCTATTCTTACTGTAAATGTTCTTGTAAATAGTGTATAAAGTCTGTTGTGGTGAGGATCTTAAATCATGTTGTACAAACTGTCTGATCTAATCCTAAATAAATTATGTTTAAACTAAACTAAATCATGCATGCTAAAGATGCTTGTCAGTATTGTTCCAAAACCCAACAGTGACAGAACAGCATAAAGTTGTTGATAATTACTATCTAACTCAGGGGTGTGCAAACTGCGGCCCGCCGAGAGAATTTGTGCGGCCCGCGAAGAGATTTGTCAACCTAATGAAAGTGCGGCCCGGGCGATTAATTGAGTGTATCCAGCTGAAGTCTGTGCCGCGATCCCAAAGATAGTGCAGGTAGTTTTTTCTACTAGATCGGATGGCATTAACCCTTACAAGATGGTTGTAGCTTAATAACACTGTACTACACAGACACATTACTAATATGCATTGTAATGAAATTACCACTATCTGTCCTGAAAGTAGAAATATATGGTTTGTAATATAAATTTTAATAACTTCTAAAATAGTTTCTTGAGTGTAGTAGTAATGATCTACGCAGGTCGGATGCAAAAAATATCGTTATTAGGCCTTTCTGTACTTGGCTCCTTGATCAAACTGCATGTGGTCCGCAGGAATTGCGGGAAAGTTTAATGTGGCCCGGCTAGTCAGATAATTTGCATACCCCCCTGATCTAACTTAAACTGCAGCACCCCCATCAAAATAACACAAACATGAAGTGAAAGAAGAAAAGCGGATGCCTACCCAAAAGCCTTTGCACCACGATTACGGATTCTTGCTCACGTGGTATGTGCTTCAAGATGTCGACTACATCGTGGTGATGAGCGGATCGCACGTCGATTCCGTTCACCTCCACTAATATGTCGCCCTCCACCAGGTCACGGCACCGCGAATGGTCCACAATCTTTTTCACTCGCTGTCCATAGTGACTTTCGGCCAACGTGAAGCCAAAGCCCATGCCGCCTTTCTTGATCCTAGTCGACACGTACTCCACATTGGCTTCGTTCGGAAGGTTTCGTCCACCACTGTTGGGTGGTGCAGGCGTCGGCGTGGTGTTGGACGCCACCGCCACGGTCGTAACGATTTCGGTGTTTGGGTCATTAGGATCGAACGGAAGAGGGTAACCGCGGCACACTTCCAAGTAGACGTCCTGTCCAATGGGAATTTGCTGAAAGATGGCCACAACGTCCTGATGCGTGAACCCCAGGACGCAGTTCTTGTTTACGTAAACCAACACGTCTCCTATAATGTAATACAAAAACCATTATAAATCAAAAACTCAGTTTTTCAACTCATATTTATTCATTTCGGACATAGCAGGTTGTGGGTAATGATGCTGCGATGCTGTTGACAGAATTCACACATATATCATATCAATACAGAATGCAGGCATTAGTAACTTAAATCTTTCAGGAACAACACTTGCACAAAACCAGCAAGAAAATCAGCAGACTGTTTTGTTTATAGTTTATACCACTGTAATTTATACAGTTGTTTATACCTTATCTACATACATACATTACATACATGTTTATCCACTTGTGCTAGCTACAAGCAGAAAATTAATTTTTTTCTTCCTTTGGCTCTAGGTCCTCATTATATTAATTTTAAATACGTAATGGTTAAATTAATATTTAAAGATAGTCACGTGTGTCTCTTCTTTCCCATTATTGAACATTATTTTATTATAAACTAACACATTCGTATAACGTTCAATTTTCATTCGTCTTAAATGCAAAATCTGATAATTTTTAATTACCTGATACATGCGCATTAACTAATTAATTATATTAGTAACAATCCTGAGAGGGTGGCTGACCTCGATAACTTATAGTTCTTTCACCACCCTTTCACCACTAATCAATAATTACTTTTGCACTTTGTAATATTATTGTATGTTGTACAGATTTATAAATCTCTTAGTTATGTATTTTGCTATTTTAAAAATGGTGATAAACTACTAAACTTACTTACTTATCCATGATCCTGTTTTCCATGATATGCTCCTTGAAAATTCAGTAATCATTAGATGGTCATTTTGTTTATCTATATTTGCAATTTGCAAAGATAACCTCTCTTGTGTTGTGCCTAGTTGTTCGGCACATGGGAACAAAGATAACCTCTCTTGTGTTGTGCCCAGTTGTTCAGCACATGGGAACAAAGATAACCTCTCTTGTGTTGTGCCTAGTTGTTCAGCACATGGGAACAAAGATAACCTCTCTTGTGTTGTGCCTAGTTGTTCGGCACATGGGAACAAAGATAACCTCTCTTGTGTTGTGCCTAGTTGTTCGGCACATGGGAACAAAGATAATCTTTCTGTGTTGTGCCTAGTTATGGGAACAAAGATAACCTCTCTTGTGTTGTGCCTAGTTGTTTGGCACATGGGAAAAGTTTAGATAGAAAAGTCAAAAGTTCAGTGTAATAAATAAATAACTAAAACATAGAAAGTCTAAAATGGTTTTTACTTACAAAAAAGTTTAGCTATAATCACCATTCAGCTAAAATCATTCAATTTTGTTTTAATCTTTGTGCATTTATTTTGGCATTATGCCAATCAATTAAAAGACAGGTAAACGCTTAACATTCAGCAACTTGTTTCTGTTTAGGGGTGGTGTATATAAAAGTAATCTGGAAGCTTTACAAATTACCCAGAACAAAATTGTCAAACTAATATATCATGTAAGGTATGACCATCCCACAAATATAATTTACTTGTCTGTTAAAACTCTTAAAGTGAAAGAAATATATGATATGTATTGTCTTCATTTCATGTATCAGTATCATAATTCACTACTTCCACCAGCTTTTCAGTCTTACTTTAGTCCAGTTTCAAATCAACATGATCATTACACAAGATATTCAGTCGAAAACTATGTACTCCCTCTCCCAAAAACAAATATAATGAAACAATCATCAAAATATAATGCTATTAAAATATGGTCATCAATTTCGCGTGAAATGAAAACTCTTAATCTTTATCAATTTAAAAAAGCATCAAAGAATTACCTACTACAACGGTATAATTAACTCACAATTTTACTCATCCTGATCTTAAGTTACTAACAAAACTTATTCTGTTCTAATGTACGTTATAACTGATGAAAATGTAATGTTAATTGTCAATTGTTTCACTTATCTGGAGGAGGACTCGAAAGCTCAATGCTCCTTCCCCCTCCTCACAGTAACTCGTTTAGATAAGTGATGAAAATGTAATGTTAATTGTCAATTGTTTCACTTATCTGGAGGAGGACTCGAAAGCTCAATGCTCCTTCCCCCTCCTCACAGTAACTCGTTTAGATAAGTGATGAAAATGTAATGTTAAATGTCAATTGTTTCACTTATCTGGAGGAGTATTCGAAAGCTCAATGCTCCTTCCCCCTCCTCACAGTAACTTGCATAGTTTATTTTTTTTCAATGTTATATCAATTTATATGTATATTTGAGTTGCTGTGGAATAAATTCATAATTCATCAATCTCACCTGTGCGTAGTTTGCCGTCGATGTCTGCAGGACCACCGGGTACCACGTTCTTAATCTGCAGGAACTCCTCATTGTTCTCGTCTCCGCCGACAATCGTGAAACCGAACCCTCGTTGACCCTTCACCAACACCGTAGCGAAACGATCGCCTCGCAGTTCCGACGGATTGGACGTGAAAAATGGACGTGAACCTGAAAAATAGCAGATGTTATTATGTGACGGAATTATAACACAATTTATTTTGTTTCGTGGTCATAGTTTGCGCGTGCAAACATTCGTTAACTGAAAAATACTGTTGTACCTTTCTCGATGTAGTTCACCATTGGCAAACTGTGACACTGACATTTTCCAGTGACATTTTTATACCATCTTAATATTTTGTATTAACAATAAAAATAGTAATAATTATAGTAATATTTCGTAATTATAAAAATTAGATATTATAATAACATGATGTAATATAACCATAATTGCGATATGTTCTAGTAGATTAGAATGACGCCATTGCCAATTATTACGGCCAAATCACGTTGAAAACACCATGAACCATGAAGCATCAGGAGTTTTAGCAATATCCAGAAGTGCCCATTGTGTCTCATCAAGCAACTTATTGAAATGTTCAAGGAATATGTTGTAATAACATGCTTTAAATAATAACATCAGCATTATGCTGCATACCCTTATTTAGTCACTTAATACTGACTGATTGACAGGTTATTACATTACTTAGCATTCACTTACGGAATGCAGTCATCTGTGAAATTCAAATAATCCGAAGTAATCCATCAGAGATCTTTCTTCTAGTATGTTCATTTCACATACGGTGAGATGTCACAACATTTGATAGGTATTTCACCTTGGCTTAATCATCCAAAGGTTGTACACGTATTTGTAGTCTTACTGAACAGTATATTTTAGTTAAACTTGTTTTAGTTTTACTCTGTTTTCCTCGTTCAAAGTGAAAGACAAGTCATTTAGCAACTTAGATGAATTTTACTGTTATTGTCGTCAGTATTAAGCTGAACAAGTGAAAGCACATTGCACTTATTCATAGGTACCAGGCCAACCAACCTACAGGTAATGTTATGACAAATGGGAGGAGAGAGCTCAGAGAGGAGAGAGAGAGAGAGAGGGAGGGAGGGAAAGGAGACAGAGAGACAGAGCGACAGAGCGAGAGAGAGAGAGAGAGAGAGAGAGAGATAGAGAGAGAGAGAGAGACAGAGAGAGAGAGAGAGCGAGAGAGAGAGGGAGAGAGCGAGGGAGAGAGAGAGAGAGAGAGACCCCGAATAGGGAAAAGCTGGGAAGAAGAAGAAGAAGTTGAAGCAAACTCTGAGCAAGAAAAAGGAACGAAGATAATTATTGCATAAAACTGCAACGGATTTAAGTCTTGCAAAGCTGTAGCCATTCATGTAGTTTTTCAACAGCTGATAACATCACTCCCAAGTCTAAACAGACTGCTAAATTGGCTGTTGAATAATGAATGAAAAGTAGGATTATGTGGATAATTGGCTTAATGCATTTTCAGTCCCCAACAGAAGTACTGTACCAAGCGCAAATGCATAGTGAACTATGAACTATGAATTTATTTTTCACACATCAAAATACAATATCGTACACATTAATAAACAATAAATAAAATGATTTGAGTAGTGCGAGGTGAGTGTACGACCATACGGTCATTAACACACTCAGCTTACTTAAATGAAAAAATTATTAAACTTATGCGTGCTTTTGTAGATGACTTAATGTAATAAAGTAAGTAATGTAATAATAGCAAGGAAACATAAGGAAAACATTAAGAAAGGAAAACATAATATGTAATTACGATTTTGATATAGGCTGCGCTGAATGAATAATTTCATTTAAATTGATTTATACCTTTTACTAATAAAGTAACAAAGATCGTAAAGATACCTATTAGTAAAAGAAAAACAAAAGAAACGTACAAAAAGACACACGTGTACAAAAAAGAGAAAAAACCTCTGGTTTTCTACGCCAATGAATATTTACTAAGTAAAACTATCTTATATTGTTTGGTAGCTATTTTTAAAGAAGGAGAGGAAATGATTGTATTGGGTACACTATTCCACAAAATAACTCCACTGTGCTGTAAGGTATTTAAGCCATACGCTGTGTTAAATCGTGTTTGAAAATAGTGTCCCATACTTGAAGACCTAGTATAGTGAGAATGATAGTGAATCAAAATGGCAAATAATATAAAAACTTCATGGAAAATCAAGTTCTATTTTTTTATGAAACGCCACAAAGAAGGACAAAGAAGGACAAAGAAGGACAAAGAAGGACAAAGAAGGCAAAAATACAAAAACAGGTCCAAGAAATAGAAATTTTATAAAATATTCGTAAATAATAGGAAGTATCTGTTAAGTTCTTCTGTGGCTGAGGTTAACGGGAAATATTTCTCATAAATACTTCCACGAGAATGCTACAATCAAATTGCTGGTATCTAGGAACCAATGATAAGAGATCTTGAAAGCATCTTTCATTAAAGCATGGATAAAAGAGGCCTAATGTAGTGTTACAATGATAAGAGATCTTGAAAGTATCTTTCATTAAAGTAGGGATAAAAGAGGCCTAATGTAGTGTTACAATGATAAGAGATCTTGAAAGTATCTTTCATTAAAGTAGGGATAAAAGAGGCCTAATGTAGTGTTACAATGATAAGAGATCTTGAAAGTATCTTTCATTAAAGTAGGGATAAAGGAGGCCTAATGTAGTGTTACAATGATAAGAGATCTTGAAAGCATCTTTCATTAAAGCAGGGATAAAGGAGGCCTAATGTAGTGTTACAATGATAAGAGATCTTGAAAGTACGTTTCATTAAAGCAGGGATAAAGGAGGCCTAATGTAGTGTTACAATGATAAGAGATCTTGAAAGCATCTTTCATTAAAGCAGGGATAAAGGAGGCCTAATGTAGTGTTACAATGATAAGAGATCTTGAAAGTATCTTTCATTAAAGCAGGGATAAAAGAGGCCTAATGTAGTGTTACAATGATAAGAGATCTTGAAAGTATCTTTCATTAAAGCAGGGATAAAGGAGGCTTAATCTCGCGTTACACATTTGACGAGCAAGAGACCAACAGGCCTAAGATTAACAATACTATTTTGCAATATGACAGCAGCATAGCATAAAATTTTTGTCAATTATATTAATTATTAAAGCACCATGTTTTCCATATTACGAAATTATCTATATCTATTCGTCTACGAAATTTATTGCTTTACTTATCGAACATGCACACTATACTATCTTTCATATGTGATGAAATAGAATGTTTTTTTGCCATTATTACATGAAAATGTAATCAAAAGTTGATTTAAAATTGGCTGAATGTTAAGGAAATTTCAGTGACTTCAAGCTGTATTTTTGGAGTCTGCATTTTCGCAACTCAGACATAATCAGCAGATAATACATCTTTCTTGATATAATGTACAGCATTTTTATATGCTAAACTAAATAACTTTTCAACCACCACAAAATATCTTGCAAGTTCAGTATAGAAGCTGATATTTTTAACTTTCAGGACCAGAAATATAAAGTGAACGTATCTAAGAGGATTCAGAAAATTAAGATCTTCAAAGTTTAATTTATAGGTTCGAAATAAAAATGTTTATGTCTATGTGTATGTTATATATATAAATATATATATATTTATATATAAAAAATCGATATTCATAACTATAAAAGCATAAAAGAACATTGCTGCATGAGAATAAAATTCACACAACTGTTAAAGGCAAATGCGTCCAGTGCAAACTAAAAACTACTGTGCTAAAAATTTAAAACAAAAATATACATTATAATATTACGAGGAAATTAATAATAGACTATATACAATATATACATATAATTTAAAATGGACGTGGGTAAATAAAATTTGTGGATGAATATATATTATCGTTTACGTATGTAGGGTTTTCAATGTACGTATTTTTAATTTTGATTTGAATTCGTCAAAAGACTTGATTTGTTTTAAATTTGATGGCAGGGTATTCCAAAGTTGAACTCCTTGTTTAGTGATAGAATTGTTGCCGTATTTGTTATTAGTGCGTATTTGTTTAATATTGTGTGTTCTTGGATTTAATGTTGGCTCCAAGAGGAGTGGAAGCTTATTTTTGATGAAGGGCGTGTTAATATTGTTGATGTATTCATATAAAACCAAGATTGTGTAGAACTCTTTATGTGCTTATAAAATCGGGATTTTAAACATTCTTAGTAAAAACAGCATCGTCTAACACTTGTCACACAGCGATGCAGTAAGTCTCGGTTAAATTCCTCTAATTTCACTGAAGTGATTTATGTGTTAGGCGAATGAATTATGGGATTGCTGCTAGTGATTTATGGGATTACCAACAATGACTATAATGGCTAAGCAATTACCGAGCGTGCAACAGTTGAATCCGTAGCGGTTTCCTAAATTCTCAGCACACGGATTTATCATATGAAATATGGCTTTGCGCAATATTTTCTCACAAATTTTAATAGCCGCCGTGCAAACGATCGAGGAAAAGATTTATATAAGAGTGTTAAGGAAAGGAGAAACTCGGAAAATTCGTGTCATTAGTGCGAATTATGTGAAATGTAAACTGCTGGCTTTGTATCGCCACGTGCAGAAAATATCGGGAAAGACAGCACCTAAAATGACCATTTTGAAATGCATTCATGTGCAGTTGTTATAGCCTAATTACCAAATCCCAAAGACAGCACCTAAAATGACCATTTTGAAATGCAGTCATGTGCAGTTGTTATAGCCTAATTACCAAATCCCAAAGACAGCACCTAAAATGACCATTTTGAAATGCATTCATGTGCAGTTGATATAGCCTAATTACCAAATCCCAAAGACAGCACCTAAAATGACCATTTTGAAATGCATTCATGTGCAGTTGTTATAGCCTAATTACCAAATCCCAAAGACAGCACCTAAAATGACCAGTTTGAAATGCATTCATGTGCAGTTGTTACAGCCTAATTACCAAATCCCAAAGACAGAGCACCTAAAATGACCATTTTGAAATGCATTCATGTGCAGTTGATATAGCCTAATTACCAAATCCCAAAGACAGCACCTAAAATGACCATTTTGAAATGCATTCATGTGCAGTTGTTATAGCCTAATTACCAAATCCCAAAGACAGCACCTAAAATGACCATTTTGAAATGCAGTCATGTGCAGTTGTTATAGCCTAATTACCAAATCCCAAAGACAGCACCTAAAATGACCATTTTGAAATGCATTCATGTGCAGTTGATATAGCCTAATTACCAAATCCCAAAGACAGCACCTAAAATGACCATTTTGAAATGCATTCATGTGCAGTTGTTATAGCCTAATTACCAAATCCCAAAGACAGCACCTAAAATGACCAGTTTGAAATGCATTCATGTGCAGTTGTTATAGCCTAATTACCAAATCCCAATGCCTGACAATTGCAGAACTTCCAGGCCATCATACAGTACTGATAGACAAGCTGTTAGACGTGAACTTTTTGGACTTCAACGCCCAGTGGTAAGTAATATGTGAACACTGATCAACCACCGAATTTGAAGACAAAATAACTCAAAATTTGTGAATTAGCTTGTTCTATTCGAAATTACGAAAGTATACACCAAACTCAGATTTCGAAATTTCTTCACACGAGTTCTGCAATCCAAATTTGAAGTTTTTAATGCTCACTGGTGTTTAATTTCGTTTATGTATATATTTTTAATCTTCGTAATATGGAAAACATGGTGCTTTAATAATTAATATAATTGACAAAAATTTTATGCTATGCTGCTGTCATATTGCAAAATAGTATTGTTAATCTTAGGCCTGTTGGTCTCTTGCTCGTCAAATGTGTAACGCGAGATTAAGCCTCCTTTATCCCTGCTTTAATGAAAGATACTTTCAAGATCTCTTATCATTGTAACACTACATTAGGCCTCTTTTATCCCTGCTTTAATGAAAGATACTTTCAAGATCTCTTATCATTGTAACACTACATTAGGCCTCCTTTATCCCTGCTTTAATGAAAGATGCTTTCAAGATCTCTTATCATTGTAACACTACATTAGGCCTCCTTTATCCCTGCTTTAATGAAACGTACTTTCAAGATCTCTTATCATTGTAACACTACATTAGGCCTCCTTTATCCCTGCTTTAATGAAAGATGCTTTCAAGATCTCTTATCATTGTAACACTACATTAGGCCTCCTTTATCCCTACTTTAATGAAAGATACTTTCAAGATCTCTTATCATTGTAACACTACATTAGGCCTCTTTTATCCCTACTTTAATGAAAGATACTTTCAAGATCTCTTATCATTGTAACACTACATTAGGCCTCTTTTATCCCTACTTTAATGAAAGATACTTTCAAGATCTCTTATCATTGTAACACTACATTAGGCCTCTTTTATCCATGCTTTAATGAAAGATGCTTTCAAGATCTCTTATCATTGGTTCCTAGATACCAGCAATTTGATTGTAGCATTCTCGTGGAAGTATTTATGAGAAATATTTCCCGTTAACCTCAGCCACAGAAGAACTTAACAGATACTTCCTATTATTTACGAATATTTTATAAAATTTCTATTTCTTGGACCTGTTTTTGTATTTTTGCCTTCTTTGTCCTTCTTTGTCCTTCTTTGTGGCGTTTCATAAAAAAATAGAACTTGATTTTCCATGAAGTTTTTATATTATTTGCCATTTTGATTCACTATCATTCTCACTATACTAGGTCTTCAAGTATGGGACACTATTTTCAAACACGATTTAACACAGCGTATGGCTTAAATACCTTACAGCACAGTGGAGTTATTTTGTGGAATAGTGTACCCAATACAATCATTTCCTCTCCTTCTTTAAAAATAGCTACCAAACAATATAAGATATTTTTACTTAGTAAAGATTCAATGGCATAGAAAATCAGAGGTTTTTTCTCTTTTTTGTGCACGTGTGTCTTTTTGCACTAATGTTTTTCTTTTACTAATAGGTATCTTTACGACCTTTGTTACTTTATTAGTAAAAGGTATAAATCAATTTAAATGAAATTATTCATTCATCGCAGCCTATATCAAAATCGTAATTACATATTATGTTTTCCTTTCTTAATGTTTTCCTTATGTTTCCTTGCTATTATTACATCATTTACTTTATTACATTAACTCATCTACAAAAGCACGCATAACTTTAATAATTTTTTCATTTAAGTAAGGTGAGTGTGTTAATGACCGTATGGTCGTACACTCACCTCGCACTACTCAAATCATTTTATTTATTGTTTATTAATGTGTACGATATTGTATTTTGATGTGTGAAAATAAATTCATAGTTCATAGTTCACTATGCATTTGCGCTTGGTACAGTACTTCTGTTGAGGACTGAAAATGCATTAAGCCAATTATCCACATAATCCTACTTTTCATTCATTATTCAACAGCCAATTTAGCAGTCTGTTTAGACTTGGGAGTGATGTTATCAGCTGTTGAAAAACTACATGAATGGCTACAGCTTTGCAAGACTTAAATCCGTTGCAGTTTTATGCAATAATTATCTTCGTTCCTTTTTCTTGCTCAGAGTTTGCTTCAACTTCTTCTTCTTCTTCCCAGCTTTTCCCTATTCGGGGTCTCTCTCTCTCTCTCTCTCCCTCGCTCTCTCCCTCTCTCTCTCGCCTCTCTCTCTCTCTGTCTCTCTCTCTCTCCTATCTCGGTTTCCGGTGACATTTTTATACCATCTTAATATTTTGTATTAACAATAAAAATAGTAATAATTATAGTAATATTTCGTAATTATAAAAATTAGATATTATAATAACATGATGTAATATAACCATAATTGCGATATGTTCTAGTAGATTAGAATGACGCCATTGCCAATTATTACGGCCAAATCACGTTGAAAACACCATGAACCATGAAGCATCAGGAGTTTTAGCAATATCCAGAAGTGCCCATTGTGTCTCATCAAGCAACTTATTGAAATGTTCAAGGAATATGTTGTAATAACATGCTTTAAATAATAACATCAGCATTATGCTGCATACCCTTATTTAGTCACTTAATACTGACTGATTGACAGGTTATTACATTACTTAGCATTCACTTACGGAATGCAGTCATCTGTGAAATTCAAATAATCCGAAGTAATCCATCAGAGATCTTTCTTCTAGTATGTTCATTTCACATACGGTGAGATGTCACAACATTTGATAGGTATTTCACCTTGGCTTAATCATCCAAAGGTTGTACACGTATTTGTAGTCTTACTGAACAGTATATTTTAGTTAAACTTGTTTTAGTTTTACTCTGTTTTCCTCGTTCAAAGTGAAAGACAAGTCATTTAGCAACTTAGATGAATTTTACTGTTATTGTCGTCAGTATTAAGCTGAACAAGTGAAAGCACATTGCACTTATTCATAGGTACCAGGCCAACCAACCTACAGGTAATGTTATGACAAATGGGAGGAGAGAGCTCAGAGAGGAGAGAAAGAGAGAGGGAGGGAGGGAAAGGAGACAGAGAGACAGAGCGACAGAGCGAGAGAGAGAGAGAGAGAGAGAGAGAGAGAGAGAGAGAGAGAGAGAGAGAGAGAGACAGAGAGAGAGAGAGCGAGAGAGAGAGGGAGAGAGCGAGGGAGAGAGAGAGAGAGAGAGAGAGAGAGAGAGACCCCGAATAGGGAAAAGCTGGGAAGAAGAAGAAGAAGTTGAAGCAAACTCTGAGCAAGAAAAAGGAACGAAGATAATTATTGCATAAAACTGCAACGGATTTAAGTCTTGCAAAGCTGTAGCCATTCATGTAGTTTTTCAACAGCTGATAACATCACTCCCAAGTCTAAACAGACTGCTAAATTGGCTGTTGAATAATGAATGAAAACAAGGATTATGTGGATAATTGGCTTAATGCATTTTCAGTCCTCAACAGAAGTACTGTACCAAGCGCAAATGCATAGTGAACTATGAACTATGAATTTATTTTTCACACATCAAAATACAATATCGTACACATTAATGAACACTAAATAAAATAATTTGAGTAGTGCGAGGTGAGTGTACGACCATACGGTCATTAACACACTCACCTTACTTAAATGAAAAAATGATTAAAGTTATGCGTGCTATGCGTACTTTTGTAGATGACTTAATGTAATTGATGTAATAAAGTAAATGATGTAATAATAGCAAGGAAACATAAGGAAAACATTAAGAAAGGAAAACATAATATGTAATTACGATTTTGATATAGGCTGCGCTGAATGAATAATTTCATTTAAATTGATTTATACCTTTTACTAATAAAGTAACAAAAGTCGTAATGATACCTATTAGTAAAAGAAAAACATTAGTGCAAAAAGACACACGTGTACAAAAAAGAGAAAAAACCTCTGGTTTTCTACGCCAATGAATATTTACTAAGTAAAACTATCTTATATTGTTTGGTAGCTATTTGTAAAGAAGGAGAGGAAATGATTGTATTGGGTACACTATTCCACAAAATAACTCCACTGTGCTGTAAGGTATTTAAGCCATACGCTGTGTTAAATCGTGTTTGAAAATAGTGTCCCATACTTGAAGACCTAGTATAGTGAGAATGATAGTGAATCAAAATGGCAAATAATATAAAAACTTCATGGAAAATCAAGTTCTATTTTTTTATGAAACGCCACAAAGAAGGACAAAGAAGGACAAAGAAGGACAAAGAAGGACAAAGAAGGCAAAAATACAAAAACAGGTCCAAGAAATAGAAATTTTATAAAATATTCGTAAATAATAGGAAGTATCTGTTAAGTTCTTCTGTGGCTGAGGTTAACGGGAAATATTTCTCATAAATACTTCCACGAGAATGCTACAATCAAATTGCTGGTATCTAGGAACCAATGATAAGAGATCTTGAAAGCATCTTTCATTAAAGCATGGATAAAAGAGGCCTAATGTAGTGTTACAATGATAAGAGATCTTGAAAGTATCTTTCATTAAAGTAGGGATAAAAGAGGCCTAATGTAGTGTTACAATGATAGGAGATCTTGAAAGTATCTTTCATTAAAGCAGGGATAAAGGAGGCCTAATGTAGTGTAACAATGATAAGAGATCTTGAAAGTATCTTTCATTAAAGCAGGGATAAAGGAGGCCTAATGTAGTGTTACAATGATAAGAGATCTTGAAAGCATCTTTCATTAAAGCAGGGATAAAGGAGGCCTAATGTAGTGTTACAATGATAAGAGATCTTGAAAGCATCTTTCATTAAAGCAGGGATAAAGGAGGCCTAATGTAGTGTTACAATGATAAGAGATCTTGAAAGTACGTTTCATTAAAGCAGGGATAAAGGAGGCCTAATGTAGTGTTACAATGATAAGAGATCTTGAAAGCATCTTTCATTAAAGCAGGGATAAAGGAGGCCTAATGTAGTGTTACAATGATAAGAGATCTTGAAAGTATCTTTCATTAAAGCAGGGATAAAAGAGGCCTAATGTAGTGTTACAATGATAAGAGATCTTGAAAGTATCTTTCATTAAAGCAGGGATAAAGGAGGCTTAATCTCGCGTTACACATTTGACGAGCAAGAGACCAACAGGCCTAAGATTAACAATACTATTTTGCAATATGACAGCAGCATAGCATAAAATTTTTGTCAATTATATTAATTATTAAAGCACCATGTTTTCCATATTACGAAATTATCTATATCTATTCGTCTACGAAATTTATTGCTTTACTTATCGAACATGCACACTATACTATCTTTCATATGTGATGAAATAGAATGTTTTTTTGCCATTATTACATGAAAATGTAATCAAAAGTTGATTTAAAATTGGCTGAATGTTAAGGAAATTTCAGTGACTTCAAGCTGTATTTTTGGAGTCTGCATTTTCGCAACTCAGACATAATCAGTAGATAATACATCTTTCTTGATATAATGTACAGCATTTTTATATGCTAAACTAAATAACTTTTCAACCACCACAAAATATCTTGCAAGTTCAGTATAGAAGCTGATATTTTTAACTTTCAGGACCAGAAATGTAAAGTGAACGTATCTAAGAGGATTCAGAAAATTAAGATCTTCAAAGTTTAATTTATAGGTTCTAAATAAAAATGTTTATGTCTATGTGTATGTTATATATATAAATATATATATATTTATATATAAAAAATCGATATTCATAACTATAAAAGCATAAAAGAACATTGCTGCATGAGAATAAAATTCACACAACTGTTAAAGGCAAATGCGTCCAGTGCAAACTAAAAACTACTGTGCTAAAAATTTAAAACAAAAATATACATTATAATATTACGAGGAAATTAATAATAGACTATATACAATATATACATATAATTTAAAATGGACGTGGGTAAATAAAATTTGTGGATGAATATATATTATCGTTTACGTATGTAGGGTTTTCAATGTACGTATTTTTAATTTTGATTTGAATTCGTCAAAAGACTTGATTTGTTTTAAATTTGATGGCAGGGTATTCCAAAGTTGAACTCCTTGTTTAGTGATAGAATTGTTGCCGTATTTGTTATTAGTGCGTATTTGTTTAATATTGTGTGTTCTTGGATTTAATGTTGGCTCCAAGAGGAGTGGAAGCTTATTTTTCATGAAGGGCGTGTTAATATTGTTGATGTATTCATATAAAAACAAGATTGTGTAGAACTCTTTATGTGCTTATAAAATTGGGATTTTAAACATTCTTAGTAAAAACAGCATCGTCTAACACTTGTCACACAGCGATGCAGTAAGTCTCGGTTAAATTCCTCTAATTTCACTGAAGTGATTTATGTGTTAGGCGAATGAATTATGGGATTGCTGCTAGTGATTTATGGGATTACCAACAATGACTATAATGGCTAAGCAATTACCGAGCGTGCAACAGTTGAATCCGTAGCGGTTTCCTAAATTCTCAGCACACGGATTTATCATATGAAATATGGCTTTGCGCAATATTTTCTCACAAATTTTAATAGCCGCCGTGCAAACGATCGAGGAAAAGATTTATATAAGAGTGTTAAGGAAAGGAGAAACTCGGAAAATTCGTGTCATTAGTGCGAATTATGTGAAATGTAAACTGCTGGCTTTGTATCGCCACGTGCAGAAAATATCGGGAAAGACAGCACCTAAAATGACCATTTTGAAATGCATTCATGTGCAGTTGTTATAGCCTAATTACCAAATCCCAAAAACAGCACCTAAAATGTCCATTTTGAAATGCATTCATGTGTAGTTGTTATAGCCTAATTACCAAATCCCAAAGACAGCACCTAAAATGACCATTCTGAAATGCATTCATGTGTAGTTGTTATAGCCTAATTACCAAATCCCAAAGACAGCACCTAAAATGACCATTTTGAAATGCATTCATGTGCAGTTGTTATAGCCTAATTACCAAATCCCAAAGACAGCACCTAAAATGACCATTTTGAAATGCATTCATGTGCAGTTGTTATAGCCTAATTACCAAATCCCAAAGACAGCACCTAAAATGACCATTTTGAAATGCATTCATGTGCAGTTGTTATAGCCTAATTACCAAATCCCAAAGACAGCACCTAAAATGACCATTTTGAAATGCATTTATGTGCAGTTGTTATAGCCTAATTACCAAATCCCAAAGACAGCACCTAAAATGAACATTTTGAAATGCATTCATGTGCAGTTGTTATAGCCTAATTACCAAATCCCAAAGACGGCACCTAAAATGACCATTTTGAAATGCATTCATGTGCAGTTGT
Organism: Tubiluchus corallicola; assembly: GCA_030141605.1. Classification (NCBI taxonomy): domain Eukaryota; kingdom Metazoa; phylum Priapulida; class Priapulimorpha; order Priapulimorphida; family Tubiluchidae; genus Tubiluchus; species Tubiluchus corallicola. The sequence continues at coordinate 20,283 of JAQGDQ010001589.1, forward strand.
TATAGCCTAATTACCAAATCCTACAGACAGCACCTAAAATGACCATTTTGAAATGCATTCATGTGCAGTTGTTATAGCCTAATTACCAAATCCCAAAGACAGCACCTAAAATGACCATTTTGAAATGCATTCATGTGCAGTTGTTATAGCCTAATTACCAAATCCCAAAGACAGCACCTAAAATGACCATTTTGAAATGCATTCATGTGCAGTTGTTATAGCCTAATTACCAAATCCCGAAGACAGCACCTAAAATGACCAGTTTGAAATGCATTCATGTGCAGTTGTTATAGCCTAATTACCAAATCCCAAAGACAGCACCTAAAATGACCATTTTGAAATGCATTCATGTGCAGTTGTTATAGCCTAATTACCAAATCCCAAAGAAAGCACCTAAAATGACCATTTTGAAATGCATTCATGTGCAGTTGTTATAGCCTCATTACCAAATCGCAAAGACAGCACCTAAAATGACCATTTTGAAATGCATTCATGTGCAGTTGTTATAGCCTCATTACCAAATCCCAAAGACAGCAGCTAAAATGACCATTTTGAAATGCATTCATGTGCAGTTGTTATAGCCTCATTACCAAATCCCAAAGACAGCACCTAAAATGACCAGTTTGAAATGCATTCATGTGCAGTTGTTATAGCCTAATTACCAAATCCCAAAGACAGCACCTAAAATGACCAGTTTGAAATGCATTCATGTGCAGTTGTTATAGCCTAATTACCAAATCCCAAAGACAGCACCTAAAATGACCATTTTGAAATGCATTCATGTGCAGTTGTTATAGCCTAATTACCAAATCCCAAAGACAGAGCACCTAAAATGACCATTCTGAAATGCATTCATGTGCAGTTGTTATAGCCTAATTACCAAATCCCAAAAACAGCACCTAAAATGAACATTTTGAAATGCATTCATGTGCAGTTGTTATAGCCTAATTTCCAAATCCCAAAGACAGCACCTAAAATGACCATTCTGAAATGCATTCATGTGCAGTTGATATAGCCTAATTACCTAATCCCAAAGACAGCACATAAATGACCATTTTGAAATGCATTCATGTGCAGTTGTTATAGCCTAATTACCAAATCCCAAAGACAGCACCTAAAATGACCAGTTTGAAATGCATTCATGTGCAGTTGTTATAGCCTAATTACCAAATCCCAAAGACAGCACCTAAAATGACCATTTTGAAATGCATTCATGTGCAGTTGTTATAGCCTAATTACCAAATCCCAAAGACAGAGCACCTAAAATGACCATTCTGAAATGCATTCATGTGTAGTTGTTATAGCCTAATTACCAAATCCCAAAAACAGAGCACCTAAAATGACCATTTTGAAATGCATTCATGTGCAGTTGTTATAGCCTAATTTCCAAATCCCAAAGACAGCACCTAAAATGACCATTCTGAAATGCATTCATGTGCAGTTGATATAGCCTAATTACCTAATCCCAAAGACAGCACATAAATGACCATTTTGAAATGCGTTCAAGTGCAGTTGTTATAGCCTAATTACCAAATCCCAAAGACAGCACCTAAAATGACCATTTTGAAATGCATTCATGTGCAGTTGTTACAGCCTAATTACCAAATCCCAAAGACAGCACCTAAAATGTCCATTTTGAAATGCATTCATGTGCAGTTGTTATAGCCTAATTACCAAATCCCAAAGACAGCACCTAAAATGACCATTTTGAAATGCATTCATGTGCAGTTGTTATAGCCTAATTACCAAATCCCAAAGACAGCACCTAAAATGACCATTTTGAAATGCATTCATGTGCAGTTGTTATAGCCTAATTACCAAATCCCAAAGACAGCACCTAAAATGACCATTTTGAAATGCATTCATGTGCAGTTGTTATAGCCTAATTACCAAATCCCAAAGACAGCATCTAAAATGACCATTTTGAAATGCATTCATGTGCAGTTGTTATAGCCTAATTACCAAATCCCAAAGACAGCACCTAAAATGACCATTTTGAAATGCATTCATGCGCAGTTGTTATAGCCTAATTACCAAATCCCAAAGACAGCACCTAAAATGACCATTTTGAAATGCATTCATGTGCAGTTGTTATAGCCTAATTACCAAATCCCAAAGACAGCACCTAAAATGACCATTTTGAAATGCATTCATGTGCAGTTGTTATAGCCTAATTACCAAATCCCAACCTAAAATGAACATTTTGAAATGCGTTCATGTGCAGTTGTTATAGCCTAATTATCAAATCCCAAAGACAGCACCTAAAATGACCATTTTGAAATGCATTCATGCGCAGTTGTTATAGCCTAATTACCAAATCCCAAAGGCAGAGCACCTAAAATGACCATTCTGAAATGCATTCATGTGTAGTTGTTATAGCCTAATTACCAAATCCCAAAAACAGAGCACCTAAAATGACCATTTTGAAAGGCATTCATGTGCAGTTGTTATAGCCTAATTACCAAATCCCAAAGACAGCACCTAAAATGACCATTTTGAAATGCATTCATGCGCAGTTGTTATAGCCTAATTACCAAATCCCAAAGACAGCACCTAAAATGACCATTTTGAAATGCATTCATGTGCAGTTGTTATAGCCTAATTACCAAATCCCAAAGACAGCATCTAAAATGACCATTTTGAAATGCATTCATGTGCAGTTGTTATAGCCTAATTACCAAATCCCAAAGACAGCACCTAAAATGACCATTTTGAAATGCATTCATGTGCAGTTGTTATAGCCTAATTACCAAATCCCAACCTAAAATGAACATTTTGAAATGCGTTCATGTGCAGTTGTTATAGATTAATTACCAAATTGCAAAGACAGCACCTAAAATGACCATTTTGAAATGCATTCATGTGCAGTTGTTATAGCCTCATTACCAAATCGCAAAGACAGCACCTAAAATGACCATTTTGAAATGCATTCATGTGCAGTTGTTATAGCCTAATTACCAAATCCCAAAGACAGCACCTAAAATGACCATTTTGAAATGCATTCATGTGCAGTTGTTATAGCCTAATTACCAAATCCCAAAGACAGCACCTAAAATGACCAGTTTGAAATGCATTCATGTGCAGTTGTTATAGCCTAATTACCAAATCCCAAAGACAGCACCTAAAATGTCCATTTTGAAATGCATTCATGTGCAGTTGTTATAGTCTAATTACCAAATCCTACAGACAGCACCTAAAATGACCATTTTGAAATGCATTCATGTGCAGTTGTTATAGCCTAATTACCAAATCCCAAAGACAGAGCACCTAAAATGACCATTTTGAAATGCATTCATGTGTAGTTGTTATAGCCTAATTACCAAATCCCAAAGACAGCACCTAAAATGACCATTTTGAAATGCATTCATGTGCAGTTGTTATAGCCTAATTACCATATCCCAAAGACAGCACCTAAAATGACCATTCTGAAATGCATTCACGTGAAGTTGTTACAGCCTAATTACCATATCCCAAAGACAGCACCTAAAATGACCATTCTGAAATGCATTCATGTGCAGTTGTTATAGCCTAATTACCAAATCCCAAAGACAGCACCTAAAATGACCATTCTGAAATGCATTCATGTGCAGTTGTTATAGCCTAATTACCAAATCCCAATGCCTGACAATTGCAGAACTTCCAGGCTATCATACAGTACTGATACACAAGCTGTTAGACGTGAACTTTTTGGACTTCAACGCCCAGTGGTAAGTAATATGTGAACACTGATCAACCACCGAATTTGAAGACAAAATAACTCAAAATTTGTGAATTAACTTGTTCTATTCGAAATTACGAAAGTATAAACAAAACTCAGATTTTGAAATTTCTTTACATGAGTTCTGCAATCCAAATTTGAAGTTTTCAATGCTCACTGGTGTTTAATTCCGTTTATGTATATATTTTTAATCTCCGTAACGTCAAACATCATAATCAAATGACAGCGGTCATTGTCTTTAATCTTATTCAATTAAATTGAAGAAAGACATACAATAACTGTGAATTCCATTACTAAGCAAGCAATACAACTTTGGAATTCATTACCCACATCACTAAAACACAGCAGTTCTTTATCAATATTCAAGTCTTAATTTAAAAAACATTTAATGACTCGTTTTGAATATCCGACATACGAACACGATGATACTTACTCAAATCATAATTTCATTTTTCCTAGACCTTACTAAACTAGTTTATATTTTATTTTTAAATTTCTAGTTGCACTTATAGTTTAGCTTGCACCAGACGCATTTGCCCAGAACAGTGTATGTTTTTTATATGAACTAACGCTGATTGTCTGTCTTTTAATATGATGGTCAATGTTTTAAAATGGCAAATAAAGATTTTACTACTACTACTGGAATTTTTTTATTGTAGCTGACATCAAGTTTGCGTGTTTTCAAAGTGAAGGTAAATTATTAAATGGAACAGAAAACGAGATACTGAAAAAGATTATATAGTTTATTAGGAAACTTACCCACATAACCATTCACAGCACAAGCACTTTGCGATCTCCGCGGAACGACAGAGTCCACTTCATCAGCTGACCGTCCGGGACGTGGAAGAGTGGAAGAGGAAGAATGCATCTCGGATCGCAGTCGACGCTTGGCCTGAATGACTGGATTCTCATATTGCGTTTTACGGTGGACATGGCTAAAATGTGTAGAAAACCTTGACATACGGACCCCTTATAAATACTTCAGACTAGAAAACTGTATTATCAATGAGAAATGCCCACTCATTCCTTTTCACTTTTAAGCTGCCTAGTTTAATAATTATGTCCAGATCAATTAACCCTTTCATACCCGTTGTATCCCGTGGGATACGAGAATATTTTCTGCCTTTAAAATTAATAAAATGTTAAAACTGAGAGTTATTTGATCTGTTAATAGTTATTTTGATTTAAACCAATAACAACAGACTAAAAATGGTGATAAAATGGCAAACTAGAAAATCTACATAGCATAAAAAACTGCACAAGGTTAGAGATGACTTTGTACAGATCAGCATAGCGTGCATACTAAATGTCTTAAATACTTTAAAAAATATTTAAAGCAGTTGCAAAATGAAGCAGATTTTTTGCTTCCATTGAATCCCAATGTATCTTGTGAGATACAGGCTATATTTAGCACGCGGGCACAGGTAGAAAAAAATAATTATTATATGTAAACAAGATGGACAAACTGAACAAAAGTACCATGCCAAAAAAAATTTCTTATTAAAAAATAATTTGGGACTGAAAGGGTTAAATAATTCTCAGCTATTGCAAATGACCAGCTTGGTTAAAAGCAGTACTTACTCAATAAAGTACTCTCCATACGATGGATCTGACACTTTTTCCCAACCATAAGGCAATTCTGTAATGTAACATAAAAAACACACACATCTAAGTACTAATAAGAAACAAAACCATGCATATGCCATAGATTACTTAAAAACACTTACAATATACCACTTCGTCCACAAGTAGCAAAGTGTTGAAACAACCACATGAGTTAACACAAAGCTAAGTCAGGTAATGTAAGATATGTGTTATGTTCACACGTGAGTAAGTTTATGATACATTGTTCTGTTTCTTCACATGACGTCAAACTCAGCAAAGTGCTGAAACAACCACATGAGTTAACACAAAGCTAAGTCAGGTAATGTAAGACATGTGTTATGTTCACACATGAGTAAGTTTATGATACATTGTTCTGTTTCTTCACATGACGTCAAACTCAGCAAAGTGCTGAAACAACCACATGAGTTAACACAAAGCTAAGTCAGGTAATGTAAGATATGTGTTATGTTCACACATGAGTAAGTTTATGATACATTGTTCTGTTTCTTCACATGACGTCAAACTAAGCAAAGTGCTGAAACAACCACATGAGTTAACACAAAGCTAAGTCTGGTAATGTAAGATATGTGTTATGTTCACACATGAGTAAGTTTATGATACATTGTTCTGTTTCTTCACATGACGTCAAACTCAGCAAAGTGCTGAAACAACCACATGAGTTAACACAAAGCTAAGTCAGGTAATGTAAGATATGTGTTATGTTCACACATGAGTAACTTTATGATACATTGTTCTGTTTCTTCACATGACGTCAAACTAAGCAAAGTGCTGAAACAACCACATGAGTTAACACAAAGCTAAGTCAGGTAATGTAAGATATGTGTTATGTTCACACGTGAGTAAGTTTATGATACATTGTTCTGTTTCTTCACATGACGTCAAACTAAGCAAAGAACGTAGACTTTTTGCACGGTAAAATCATAACAATGTTTTCAATATGAAGATTCTCCGAGTTTAACCTGAAAGGACTTATGCCACACTCAAGTTTGCGTTATAAGCGTACACTGACATCAATGTTGTACACTTGAAAGAGTAAAGAAAATTCTGCCAACTTTACAGTATTAGATCAACCCGAACTCTGAACGCTTGAGTTTGATTTCACTAAAACAGTCCTAAGAGGCGTTTCAAAGAGATGCAAGCGTACTTTCTCTAGCAGTACATCTAGAGAGATGGTGACGCAGCTCAATGCGAAGAATCTTCTAGCAGAAGTCAGTTAAATTAATAGGAACTCAATCCTGTCACTGAATAAATTATTTGTTGACGTCATTAGGCCACAAAGCACCCCGTTCTCACAGCTACAGGAATTTCGACTGCAAAACGCCAGATTACAGATCAAACTGTTGCAAACGCCCTCCTTGGAAAAACCTTATCAAATGGAAAATCCTTATCAAAATCGTGGAATTTTACTTAGAAACAACAGAGAACATTGGGAGAACATATTCTGTTTGGACTGCTATAGACTATCATAATAGCCTAGTAGTGAAAAGCGCGTTAGTAAGAGCCTCGCTTGAGGTCAAAGCTCTAAAGCCTAAAGAATGTGCGGCTTTTACTGTGAGCAGAATACTAAAGAACACCGGCATCCAAAGAAATCCAATTTGAACCGCGAAGTTACGAGAAACGCAAGCGAATGACGGGATTTTCCTTATCCACGATACCCAATTGATAAGAGGGCTATACGTGATATTGATTAATAGTGACGAAGTAATGGTAACGGCAAACACAATTGCGACACGTACGACGATGGAAATGACACGGCAACTGCAGAAAAAATGATTAGCTTGTCTCATCCAAGAAAATCACAGCCATGGTGTGGATAACAGATCGTATCTTCAGTAGGGATGAGCATCGAACGTTCGAGTCCTTTTTTTAGTTCGAACTCGATTCGAATCCAAAACTATAGATTCGAATAATTCAGCACTTCAGTCACATATATTCCTGATCATTAAAACGATTGAAACATCATGCAATTAGCGTAATTTAGCTGTGATTTCTGCACACAACTTTAAACAAATTACTAGTCGTTTTATTGCAGAACAAAATTACTGGTGGTTCGAAAAATTGTTCGAAAATCGTTCAATCTCAATTCGAATTCGGTTCGAATTCGACACACTGAAGTTCGGTTCGATTCGAACTCGGAAGTCACAAATTCGGTTCGATTCGAATACGCTTTCTGGTAGAGAATGCTCACCCCTAATCTTCAGGTGCAGTTCTTAACCAATCTTTCGTTGCAGTACAATGAATTAGCTTAACACTGTGGAAGCTGTAAGTCACAATCACACACAAGGATGATGCTAGACCTACAAACAGTTTTTTTCTTAACAATGAATCACAATTTCATTAGGAAGGTAAACTTGTCACACAAAAAATCCCAGACAGAGCAATAGAGAAACCTTGTCTAAACACGAAAATCTTCATCCACGACTTCCGGGTGACAGTCGCTAGCCAATCAGTGCAACTGAAGCTGTGGCTGAGTGCAGCAGCTGTGTCGCCACGGCAACCGTGCCCACGAGAACGCGCGCGCCTAGAAAAAGTTCGAGTATCGATTAGTGGTTTCATTGATGACTGGCCCCCGTTGACCCCCTGGCTTCATACACGCAATGGCTGATTAGGCAACCATTGTGATGTGAACTGACAACAGCAATAATTCACCAGCAATAAACGCAAGAAAGGATAACGCCTAAAAAAGACGCTCGTCGATTCAGACAGTGTCGCTTCTGGTACTAGGAAAGCATTACGGGCAGGGCCAGCCTTGTGGTGACCCCAAATGAAATTGAAAAATAAAAAATACGAAAAAAAATAAAATTACGCAATTTACGAGAGAGACAGAGAGAGAGAGAGAGAGAGAGAGAGAGAGAGAGAGAGAGAGAGAGAGAGAGAGAGAGGAGGGAGGGAGAGGGAGAGAGAAAGAGAGAGAGAGAGAGAGAGAGAGAGAGAGAGAGAGAGAGAGAGGGAGAGAGAGAGAGAGAGAGAGAGAGAGAGATAGAGAGAGAGAGAGAGAGAGAGAGAGAGAGAGAGAGAGAGAGAGAGAGAGAGAGAGAGAGAGAGAGAGAGAGAGGAGGCAGTATGTTCTCATAAAGCAAAAAAATGTTACCTCGGTGTGAGGCCCCCCTGGAGGGTGAGGCCCTAGGCGGTTGCCTAGTTTGCCTATGCTTAAGGCCGGCCCTGATTACAGGATCATTTCATTTGCGCCCAAAATAACTTTTTACAATATAAACAGTTATTTGGTTGAAACATAAATTTTCGCTATAATAAATTAACAAAACCAGTTAAGAGACATTTATAAGAGGAGTTCATTTCCTGCTCAAACCTAGCAGCAATGAAATCAAGCAGGTATTGTTGCTCACTGCATCTATTGCGGTCATCCAATTCATTCTTAACCATTGTCAGGCTCCCATCCACAAAATAAATCAGAGTTCAGATAGCTAACACAGCACCTCACTCGCTATTAGTCATTAAACCATACCTCACTTTTGCAAAAAACGAATTAGATACAGATATGTTAGGGTGGACGAAAAGGTCAAGGTCAACCCAAGGTCAACATAAAAGGGTAAACAAAAAGCCTACCTGAATCATCCGAGTCATATTCAATGTAGATACAATCTAAACAGCTATGATGATATCCAATGTCATATTCATCTTCCTCAAAAGGTTCAAGCTCGGCAGTGCATGGTCGACAAACCATAATCAAAAGCAGCAAACTTGACAATGCATGGCTCCTAAGAGGGCAAAAACAAAGGCACCTGGCGGCCCTAAATGGGATTTCTCAGTAATAGCTAACTGCAGTGCATCCACTTAGTTATTTATTCCGGCTTTTTTCTATAAAAAGTACAACATGTACAAAAGTACAACACAAGTACAATCTAATGAAGTTGTATTTGACCAGAGATTTTCTCAAGACCTCTTTGGAAAGTTCAGTCCATACTCAAGTTGCTGCACTTCCCAGTCAAAAGATAGAATTAGTAAAGATGTTCCATCTTCCACTCGCTCTGGTACTTCTTTTATCACACGAAGGCGAAGGGGTTCAATTCGCCCAGTTGCCAAGGACGCCACGTAGAAACCAGCGAGGTAAGCGTGTTCTAGTGAAACTATACACCATTGATCTGCTGTAGAATGAAGTGAATTTACCTCCCACAACACTTTATTAATAAACAAGTGTTCGTACTTATGCGAGGTTCACCAAGCAAAGTGTTGTTGAATTTCAACAAGTTTTGATCTTTTAATGAACGGCATTCTTCGCTTTTTAGTCTTGCTACATTTTCTAGCAGTATAGATTTAAACCATAAACAATGGTAATACTCGCGTTAAGGCAGACTAGAACAACAGCAGTTTAACCACGTGATAGCATAGAAGCTAATTCACATCATGTATGATAGTATAAAATGTCAATAAAACATTCCGAGTAAGCTTTAGAATTATTTGCATCTAATGACATTAAAAGCAAATTCACTATTTAGTGCACTATCATCAACCATCAATGGTAAATCACCAATTTCGTAAAATTTACATTTGCAACTACTGCCGTATTTAACGTCACAGGCAACAAAACGTGATGAGCACAAAACGAGCAAATGTCAAGAGTTCGCAACACCCAATCAGACACAATAGGATAAGAGACTCAAGCCGAGTGAGTAAAAGTCAATGGCTGACTTCACTAACAAACTCACTAAATAGATGACAAAACAGTTTAAACTCCGACGCATGCATGAACAATCTCGGATTTGCCGGCAGCGCTTCGGCTGGGATTTCCGGATTTCGACTCCCTCTGGTGACGGTAATTTTTTCCATTTATTAATAGCTAGACGATGCAAACAAACCGGCAAAATGCCTTCAGCAATGGAGCCTCTGTCCTATCGAGGGAGAGAACATGTCTGGTGTAAACCAACTAATTCCTAGTCAATTTAGTAAAAACATCTTAACACAGAATGTTAAAAAAATTGGTAAAATGTACAAAATATGTTTCCAAAAAACACGTACAAAAACATACAGGCAAAGCCCTGTCGAAAGAGTAACTATAACGAAATAATGATTAAAGCAGCATTATTCCCCACCCCTATGAGAACGTAGGTAATTCGAACAACCCTATTCGCATACTAGAATTAGATGTGTAATTATAGGCAGTCAGAAGTTATGTACGACACGTCCACCTTACTAACTTAGCAATTTTTTCTCGTTGTTTTCGCATTACAAGTTCAAAGTTGGTGTTAACAAAGCGCAATTATTGGCAGAAAGCGGCTGTAGGCACAAAGTGATTTGAATTAAACTAATAACCCAATAGTGGCGACCGCTGCATGGCGATTACGTCACAATTGAGTAATAATGGAATACAACGAAAGAATAATGAATTCCAAAATGTAAGATAAATTACCTTCCGGTATAATTTCCGTTCTTCGTCAATCGAATTAATGTAATCTAATCATTCCAAGGAGAGAATAGTGAACCTTGGACGGATGCCAGAAGCCAGGCGGAGAAATGCGAAGAAATATGAATAGAATTATTCAGGTAGCGCTACTAGGGCAAACACCAACCCAGCTGTGGAATATGACTCGCATCAATAACGTTTAAAAGTTAGTGGGAAGCAAAGAGATTGCCGAAGCCCCATTTATAGGTGCAGCATTGGATTGGAAGTTAATTAGGTAAGACAGGCAGACCTGCAGTTTCACGACTTATTTCTTATAAACAACAACACAGGTATTAAAAATACGACTTTACTAACAAAATTCAGAGTAACAAAATAACTATACACAAGACTCTATATAATAGGATAACAAAAAAGAAACAAGGCGTCATAAAGTAAGTGAGTGAGTGAGTGAGTGAGTGAGTGAGTGAGTGAGTGAGTGAGTGAGTGAGTAAGTAAGTAAGTAAGTAAGTAAGTAAGTAAGTAAGTAAGTAAGTAAGTAAGTAAGTAAGTAAGTAAGTAAGTAGGTAAGTAAGTAGGTAAGTAAGTAAGTAAGTAAGTAAGTAAGTAAGTAAGTAAGTAAGTAAGTAAGTAAGTAAGTAAGTAAGTAAGTAAGTAAGTAAGTAAGTAAGTAAGAAAGTAAGTAGGTAAGTAAGTAAGTAAGTAAGTAAGTAAGTAAGTAAGTAAGTAAGTAAGTAAGTAAGTAAGTAAGTAAGTAAGAAAGAAAGTAAGTAGGTAAGTAAGTAAGTAAGTAAGTAAGTTAAGTAAGTAGCAAGTAAATAAGCAAGCAATTCATTTATCACAAAAACAGAACATGTAACAATAAGATAATTAAATACCGGATAGTAATGATTTATATAGAAAAATAACATAAACAATTATAACATATAATGTTAGTTGGTAAATATATGGCGAAATAACTGGAAAGTTATCGGGGTCAGCCACCCAAGCAAACTAAAAGTTATTTCTAAACTCGCATACGTATATTTTCTAATTTGTCGTATAGTTTCAAAGTAATTCTTCAAATAGGTAAAAACATGGGTTAGTAAAATAGTTTTCTTATATTTTCTTTTACGTTGACCGTTTCTATATTTTCTCCTTATTTTTAGCTCCCCTTACTTTTAAAACCCAAGTGCGGTCGGAGCCGTAAAGGAGGAGCATGCCAGCAGTTGAAAATTAGACCTACAGAAGTTTGAAGAAACGGCCGAATGCATAACTCTTTTTATTACGTAGGTAAGCTACGTCATAATGGGTTAAGGGACGCAGAGACAAACTCTTTTTATTACGTAGGTAAGCTACGTCATAATGGGTTAAGGGACGCATAACTCTTTTTATTACGTAGGTAGGCTACGTCATAATGGGTTAAGGGACGCAGAGACAAACTCTTTTTATTACGTAGGTAAGCTACGTCATAATAGGTTAAGGGATGCAGAGACAAACTATTTTTATTACGTAGGTAAGCTACGTCATGATGGGTTAAGGGATGCAGAGACAAACTCTTTTTATTACGTAGGTAAGCTACGTCATAATGGGTTCAGGGATGCACAGACAAACTCTTTTTATTACGTAGGTAAGCTACGTCATAATGGGTTCAGGGATGCACAGACAACAAACAGCAACTGATTTGGTTGAAGAGCAACTATTCTGCACAGTGCTGTGGCATTACAGTCCTGTAAATTTTTGTGAAAGCAAAGAAATTTAACTGTGCACTTGAGAAGGCATGGAATTAATCGCCTGAGTATACAGCAAAGATTGGCAGGGTAACTATTTGTATAGATGGATTTTTGTATTAATGAAAGCCATTTTTCAAGTCTTTTTGTATTAATGGACACCATTGCCAAGTGTTTTAGTAAAAATTGGACGCCATTTCTGAGTATTTTGCATAATGGGTAGCAGTGATTGATCCTCACCTGCGAAATGGGTGATCTTGACAGAAAATAATCAAAACAGAACAAGACAGGTCTTGGTTACATTTGAAGCTCTGGTATATACAGGATTCATTGACGAAAGTAATAAAATAGTACAGCATTTATCAGACTAGCACTAACGCGCAAATCCCAGGGCAGTATTTCTCTCGATACCACCAACAGGTGAAGAATGGAAAATACCGAAAGAGACGCACGCTGTCCTCCATTACACTTTAAATTTTAAACTAAAAGCTATTGGTCAACGAACTCTACTGACGGAATGGATCTCATTTAAAATTCTGCAACATCATGTGCAGCAATCATTACAAGGTAATAATGATGGCATAGTTACAATCTAATTGCACTGTAATTATTCGGGTAATGTAATATAGTGTTGCTCTGAAAGCTAATTATACATGTGAGAGCATTTGAAATTCCAAAGTAAGTGGTTTTAGTTGACGTAAACAGGCAGTTTGGAGGTTCAGTATGCATAAAGGCGTGTGCACACCACATTCTACAGCACGTGCCACATGTCACACGAACACAGTCATTAATAAAAGTTAGTTAATTGAAGAGACATTATTATTAGTAGCAGTAGTAGTAGTAGCAGTAGTAGTAGTAGCAGCAGCAGCAGTAGCAGCAGCAGC
>JAQGDQ010001547.1:0-25000 GCA_030141605.1 Tubiluchus corallicola
CTACTACTACTACTACTACTACTACTACTACTACTACTACTACTACTACTACTACTACTACTACTACTACTACTACTACTACTACTACTACTACTACTACTACTACTACTACTACTACTACTACTACTACTACTACTACTACTACTACTACTACTACTACTACTACTACTACCACTACTACTACTACTACTACTATTACCACTACTACTACTACTACTACTACTACTACCACTACTACTACTACTATATTACTACTACTACTACTACTACTTACTACTACACTACTACTACTACTACTACTACTACTACTACTACTACTACTACTACTACTGCTACAACTCCACTACTACTACTACTACTACTACTACTACTACTACTACTACTACTACTACTACTACTACTACTACTACTACTACTACTACTACTACTATTACTACTACTACTACTACTACTACCACTACGATTCTACTACAGCACCACCACACTACTACTAATACTACTACTACTACTACTACTACTACTACTACTACTACTACTACTACTACTACTACTACACTACTACTACTACTACTACTACTACTACACTACTACTACTACTACTACTACTACTACTACTACTACTACTACTACTACTACTATGATTCTATGACTACTACCATACTACTACTACTACTACTACTACTACTACTACTACTACTACTACTACTACTACTACTACTACTACTACTACTACTACTACTACTACTACTACTACTACTACTACTACTACTACTACTACTACTACTACTACTACTACTACTACTACTACTACTACTACTACTACTACTACTACTACTACTACTACGACTACTACTACTACTACTACTACTACTACTACTACTACTACTACTACTACTACTACTACTACTACTACTACTACTACTACTACTACTACTACTACTACTACTACTACTACTACTACTACTACTACTACTACTACTACTACTACTACTACTACTACTACTACTACTACTACTACTACTACTACTACTACTACTACTACTACTACTACTACTACTACTACTACTACCACCACCACCACCACAACTGCTGTTGCTGCTGCATGTTGACGAAATTGTTACATAAATTATAACCTTTCTTTATAAACTCAATACCAAGCGAGAACAAAGACGAGACAAACCTTATTTTTCTGCCACAAATTTAACGTCTATATCACACAATGTTCAAACTTTCACCACGCGATACGTTTCACGACCTTTATAAAGTGTCTGTGTTAAAAGCAGCTCGACCAGTTTCGAAGAATTCGCAGCGTTTCGTGCACTAATATTTTTACCCTCAGGGCGGCAAATGATTTACCGGTACCACCATTTTTCCGTGTCCGTCAACAAGTCAAAAGCCACGCAAACGCCTACAAGAATAACGGACAGTAGCTCTCTTGGTCGAAGGATCCGTTTCGACAAAAAATGTATCATTTTGCAACATGTGATTTTGATTTGCATGTAAATGGTAATGATGATATTCTTGGATTTTTATAATTATAATATTAGCTTAACATTATTGCATTTATATTTTGTTACGATTTTGCATTACATGTTTCAGTTGGTATCTGCCAGGTGGCAGCAGCAGCTATCAGTTGGTCTGTCACCATATAGTCATTAGTTTAATTATATTAGTCATTGTTTTAATACCCTTAGTAATCAAGTGGTGGATTTTTTAAATGGTGAAATGTGGAAGTTGTTCTATTTACAGAAGGAAATTTAGATGTTTCAGTTAGTCTCTGCCAGGTGGCAGCAGCAGCTGTCAGTTGGTCAGTCACCATATAGTGATTAATTTAATTATATTAGTCATTGTTTTAATACCCTCAATAATCATGTGGTGGATTTTTCAAAATGGTGAAATGTTAAAGTGGAAGTTGTTCTATTTACACAAGGAGGTTTACATGTTTCAGTTAGTCTCTGGCAGGTGGCAGCAGCAGCTATCAGTTGGTCTATCACCATATAGTCATTAGTTTAATTGTAATAGTCATTGTTTTAAGACCCTCAGTAATCATGTGGTAGATTTTCAAAATGGTGAAATGTTAAAGTGGAAGTTGTTCTATTTACAGAAGGAAATTTGAGTTGGTCTCTGCCAGATGGCAGCAGCTATCAATTGGTCTGTCATTTCAGAAACTTCCTTACATGTCACACTTGAAGCTAAAGGTTTGACGTGAAAATGAGCTGGTAAGATGAAACATAATTGTGAATAATGCGGAAAATAAAGAAAAAATTTTGACATGGAAATGACATAACAACAGTTTAAGACTTGCAGATATTTAAGATACAGCTAATTTTGATACAGCCAATTTTGATACAGCTAAGATACAGCTAATCTTGATACGGCTAAGATACAGCTAATTTTGATACGGCTAAGATACAGCTAATTTTGATACTGCTAAGATACAGCTAATTTTGATACGACTAAGATACAGCCAATTTTGATACAGCTAAGACACAGCTAATCTTGATACGGCTAAGATACAGCTAATTTTCATACGGCTAAGATACTGCTAATCTTGATACGGCTAAGATACAGCTAATTTTGATGCAGCTAAGATACAGCTAATTTTGATACAGCTAAGATACAGCTAATCTTGATACTGCTAAGATACAGCTAATCTTGATACTGCTAAGATACAGCTAATCTTTATACTGCTAAGATACAGCTAATCTTTATACTGCTAAGATACAGCTAATTTTAATACTGCTAAGATACAGCTAATTTTGATGCAGCTAAGATACAGTTAATTTTGATGCGGCTAAGATACAGCTAATTCTGATACGGCTAAGATACAGCTAATTTTGCTACTGCTAAGATACAGCTAATTTTGATACTGCTAAGATACAGCTAATTTTGATACTGCTAAGATACAGATAATTTTGATACTGCTAAGATACAACTAATTTTGATACGGCCAAGGTACAGCTAATCTTGCTACTGCTGAGATACAGCTAATTTTGATACAGCTAAGATACAGCTAATTTTGATACGGCTAAGATACAGCTAATTTTGCTACTGCTAAGATACAGCTAATTTTGATACTGCTAAGATACAGCTAATTTTGATACAGCTAAGATACAGCTAATCTTTATACTGCTAAGATACAGCTAATTTTGATACTGCAAAGATACAGCTAATTTTGATGCAGCTAAGATACAGCTAATTTTGATGCGGCTAAGATACAGCTAGATCTGATACGGCTAAGATACAGCTAATTTTGCTACTGCTAAGATACAGCTAATTTTGATACTGCTAAGATACAGCTAATTTTTATACTGCTAAGATATAGCTAATTTTTATACTGCTAAGATACAGTTAATCTTGATACTGCTAAGATACAGCTAATTTTGATACTGCTAAGATACAGCTAATTTTGATACTGCTAAGATACAGCTAATTTTGATACAGCTAAGATACAGCTAATCTTGATACAGCTAAGATACAGCTAGTCTTGATACTGCTAAGATACAGATAATTTTGATACTGCTAAGATACAGCTAATTTTGATACAGCTAAGATACAGCTAATCTTGATACTGCTAAGATACAGCTAATCTTGATACAGCTAAGATACAGCTAATCTTGATACTGCTAAGATACAGCTAATTTTGATACGGCCAAGGTACAGCTAATCTTGATACAGCTAAGAAACAGCTAATCTTGATACTGCTACGATACTACTAATCTTGCTACTGCTAACATACAGCTAATTTTGATACTGCTAAGATACAGCTAATTTTGATACTGCTGAGATACAGCTAATGTTGATACAGCTAAGATACAGCTAATTTTGATACTGCTAAGATACAGCTAATCTTTATACTGCTAAGATACAGCTAATCTTTATACTGCTAAGATACAGCTAATTTTGATACAGCTAAGATACAGCTAATCTTGATACTGCTAAGATACAGCTAATCTTGATACTGCTAAGATACAGCTAATCTTGATACAGCTAAGATACAGCTAATTTTGACACGGCTAAGATACAGCTAACTTTGATACGGCTAAGATACAGCTAATTTTTATACTGCTAAAATACAGCTAATCTTGATACTGCTAAGATACAGCTAATTGTGATGCAGCTAAGATACAGCTAATTTTGATACAGCTAATCTTGATACTGCTAAGATACAGCTAATCTTGATACTGCTAAGATACAGCTAATCTTTATACTGCTAAGATACAGCTAATCTTGATACGGCTAAGATACAGCTAACCTTGATACAGCTAAGATACAGCTAATCTTGATACTGCTAAGATACAGCTAATCTTTATACTGCTAAGATACAGCTAATTTTGATACTGCTAAGATACAGCTAATCTTGATACTGCTAAGATACAGCTAATCTTTATACTGCTAAGATACAGCTAATTTTGATACTGCTAAGATACAGCTAATTTTGATGCAGCTAAGATACAGCTAATTTTGATGCGGCTAAGATACAGCTAATTCTGATACGGCTAAGATACAGCTAATTTTGCTACTGCTAAGATACAGCTAATCTTTATACTGCTAAGATACAGCTAATTTTGATACTGCTAGGATACATCTAATTTTGATACGGCCAAGGTACAGCTAATCTTTATACTGCTAAGATACAGCTAATCTTTATACTGCTAAGATACAGCTAATTTTGATACAGCTAAGATACAGCTAATCTTGATACTGCTAAGATACAGCTAATCTTGATACTGCTAAGATACAGCTAATCTTGATACTGCTAAGATACAGCTAATCTTGATACAGCTAAGATACAGCTAATCTTGATACTGCTAAGATACAGCTAATTTTGATACTGCTAAGATACAGCTAATTTTGATACAGCTAAGGTACAGCTAATTTTGATACAGCTAAGATACAGCTAATTTTGATACAGCTAAGATACAGCTCATCCGGCTCTACATATTTATCTCGACAGGCTCTTTGTCTCTCTATTAGAGTCTCTCTCCCTAAAAACTGCAAGGGGACATTTGTAAAGCCACAGGAAGAAAATCGAAATTGAAACCTTTTTTATAGCATTTTAACTTTATTAACGAACCCGCAGAAATGCTAGATGTTTCACTATGCAAAAGTTCATTTGTATTACATCTTGCCAAACTTGGACTACGTATATAATAATGTCATTGGATCACTTGATACAGCGCAACATTTTTTAGCCATGAACATCATCTGTTTGATCAAAGTTCTACGTGAACTTTGCAAAAAGTGTTGATAAACTAATCAGCTTTTATGCCAATGTTTACATTATTATTAGACAAGACCTTGCGTGCACGTGAACGTGTGTTGCGCGCGCAGCCATTAAAGCTACTGTTGTTAAAGTTGTTTGTGCTACTGTATCTGGTTGTGCTACACATTGTTACTGAGAGTTCGCTCTACTGTGTTTCAGTTTGTGAAATGTTACAAATGTACAAAGGTAACAAACAAACGAACAAACAAACTAGCTCAGCGTTTCGTGGAAAATGAGAATAAAAACAAACAGAGCAGTAGAAAATTCAAAATACTAATAGATTTTAGGAGACAGTCAGTTTAAACAGTGTTAATCGTTACCATGGCAGCCGCGTCCGTCATTGTTCTCAGCGAGATTGTCGTTGAAGTTGGGAAGAAAATATCGAGCATAATCGACTCCTCCAAGCGGGTAATTTTTCCACTTATTTAAATTGTTTTTATATTTATAATCATAAATCTGATTTATTCTCCTTTTGCAGAAGTACAATGCATTACTTTACGCATAAATACACTTCATAATGTGTGAAATATGTCTACAGTTATTTACATATATACAATAGTGTGCATAGAAGTTATCAATCAGTATTCTCTAATGCATCGCTGCACCTGTAAAATAAATAAATATGAATTATAATAATATTATAATATTGTATTTAAAATTTAAAACCAAATTAATGATGTAAATTGTACGATGCTAGGATTAAATTTGTAAAAACTGTAAATGTGAATAAACTACTGCAATTATTATCATCAGTTTTCCATTAGACTTAAACAATGTTTGCTCAATTGTGTATCATGTCATTATAGTAGTATCGTATCATTATATCATGTCATTATAGTAGTTTCGTATCATTATATCATGTCATTATAATAGTTTCCTATCATTATATCATGTCATTATAGTAGTTTAGTATCATTATATCATGTCATTATAGTAGTTTCATATCATTATATCATGTCATTATAGTAGTTTTGTATCATTATATCATGTCATTATAGTAGTTTCATATCATTATATCATGTCATTATAATAGTTTCCTATCATTATATCATGTCATTATAGTAGTTTCGTATCATTATATCATGTCATTATAGTAGTTTCGTATCATTATATCATGTCATTATAGTAGTTTCGTATCATTTTATCATGTCATTATAGTAGTTTCGTATCATTATATCATGTCATTATAGTAGTTTCGTATCATTATATCATGTCATTATAGTAGTTTCATATCATTATATCATGTCATTATAGTAGTTTCGTATCATTATATCATGTCATTATAGTAGTTTCGTATCATTATATCATGTCATTATAGTAGTTTCGTATCATTATATCATGTCATTATAGTAGTTTCGTATCATTATATCATGTCATTATAGTAGTTTCGTATCTTTATATCATGTCATTATAGTAGTTTCATATCGTTATATTATGTCATTATAGTAGTTTCGTATCTTTATATCATGTCATTATAGTAGTTTCGTATCATTATATCATGTCATTATAGTAGTTTCGTATCTTTATATCATGTCATTATAGTAGTTTCGTATCGTTATATTATGTCATTATAGTAGTTTCGTATCTTTATATCATGTCATTATAGTAGTTTCGTATCTTTATATCATGTCATTATAGTAGTTTCGTATCATTATATCATGTCATTATAATAGTTTCCTATCATTATATCATGTCATTATAGTAGTTTAGTATCATTATATCATGTCATTATAGTAGTTTCGTATCATTATATCATGTCATTATAGTAGTTTCGTATCTTTATATCATGTCATTATAGTAGTTTCATATCGTTATATTATGTCATTATAGTAGTTTCGTATCTTTATATCATGTCATTATAGTAGTTTTGTATCATTATATCATGTCATTATAGTAGTTTCGTATCATTTTATCATGTCATTATAGTAGTTTCGTATCATTATATCATGTCATTATAGTAGTTTCGTATCATTATATCATGTCATTATAGTAGTTTCATATCATTATATCATGTCATTATAGTAGTTTCGTATCATTATATCATGTCATTATAGTAGTTTCGTATCATTATATCATGTCATTATAGTAGTTTCGTATCTTTATATCATGTCATTATAGTAGTTTCGTATCGTTATATTATGTCATTATAGTAGTTTCGTATCTTTATATCATGTCATTATAGTAGTTTCGTATCATTATATCATGTCATTATAGTAATTTCATATCATTATATCATGTCATTATAGTAGCTTCATATCATTGTATCATGTCATTATAAACTAGTTCCTGTATGTAATTGAAGTACTGAATTATTCAAATCTACAGTTTAGGTTCGAATCGAATTCGAACTAAAAGACTCGTTCGAATCGAAGTCGAACGTTCGATGTTCGATAGTCTAGAGGTCGTGGAGGACTTGTATTTCCAAACAGTGCCTAGGTCAAGTCAAGACCATGTTCTCCCCAAGCTTAGTTTCAAAACTTTAACAACAATGCGGGTCACTAGATCGTAACATAAAAAAAATTAATATGATTTTGGCAGGAACACTAAAACATGATTGTAATGTTTGGGCCCGTGTATATATATATATGAGATAACACTTAAGTAAGATTAAAGTAATTGTGAGAGACTACTACTTCATGATGCCCAAAGTCAAAAAATTCATGTTTGAGTTGCTTTATTACGTTTTATCTGTAAAAAATCATAACAAAA
Organism: Tubiluchus corallicola; assembly: GCA_030141605.1. Classification (NCBI taxonomy): domain Eukaryota; kingdom Metazoa; phylum Priapulida; class Priapulimorpha; order Priapulimorphida; family Tubiluchidae; genus Tubiluchus; species Tubiluchus corallicola. The sequence goes on from JAQGDQ010001547.1 coordinate 7,976, forward strand.
TCTAACAAACTAATTTGAGCCAAAAGGAAAACAAAGAAATTAATAATAAAGTCAGACCGAACAATCAAAATAAACTTACATCATGGCTCTACTACTCTTGACAAATAAATGGTTTAACTGAGACAAACAACAACAACAACAACAACAACAACAACTCTCTTAGCCAAAAACAGACTGCCAACTAACCAGGTAAACTAGCTCTGTCAGTAGAGCATGACAGAAAGAAGCCAAGTCAAGACATACATACATGAATTGCAGTTAAAGGACAGTATAGGGAGGTTTACAGAATGAGAGAACACTGAAGTAATAAAATAACCTAAAATCCTTCACAGTAATTATTTAATCCAAAATTTAGTTTTGCAAATGGAGGCTACGACATTATCATTTAGACACGCAATGACGATCAACTTTTAATTCAATTCAACTATGATTTGTTACTTATCATTACAATGATCAATGTCATTGTTTTAGGTCAAAGCATACAACAGTTGTTGCGAATCGATGGCTTCCAGTGCCGAGTCCATGAAACCTGTAATAGACAGACTACACGCATGCGCAGGCGAACACGACCAAGCGGTGTTTCTTCCAGCTCTGGAAAACTATTTAAAAGTGCTGGCAGGTAGGAAGCTGTTATAGCAAAATTAGTTTTTCCTCAAATTCATCAGCTGGGTTCAGCTTGCTTACAAGTGGGCTGTTTTCTTGAAGCATAATGTACCTACGCAAAGCAAAAGATTTGTTGACTTGTGGCGCCATCTGAAGGTTGATCAGACAAACATTAATTGACGTGGTCGCTTATTAGCAGAAAAGAGAAGGAAAAATTTATCAGCTGGGCTCAGCTTGCTTACAAGTGGGCTGTTTTGAAATGATTCTCGAAGCATAATGTGCCTACGCAGAGGGAAAGTTTGTTGACTTGTGGCGCCATCTGAAGGTTTATCAGACAAATATTAATTGACGTGGCCGCTTATTAGCAGAAAAGAGAAGGAAAAATTTATCAGCTGGGCTCAGCTTGCTTACAAGTGGGCTGTTTTGAAATGATTCTTGAAGCATAATGTACCTGCGCAGAGCGAAAGATTTGTTGACTTGTGGCGCCATCTTAAGGTTGATCAGGCAAATATTAATTGAATTTAATTAATAAATCATCTTTGTTTCTCCTACTCTTAGGTTTCAGTACATTTCTTTTCGATAAATTTGATTACCTGATAATTTGCTTTTTTAAACAGAAATCGAAAATTACGTGAACAAAATTCAGGATTATCATACCATCAGAAAAGCCACGAAAATATCAGAAATTGAGTAAGTTATAATTAGCATTTTCTCTCTCTCCTCTCTCTCTCTCTCTCTCTCTCTCTCTCTCTCTCTCTCTCGACTCTCTCTCTCTCTCTCTCTCTCTCTCTCTCATCATCTCATCTCGTATCTCTCTCCCCTCTCTCTCTCTCTCATCATCTCATCTCGTATCTCTCTCTCCCTCTCCCATTTTCCTCTCTCGCTCTCTCTCTCTCCCCCCTCTCTCTTCCATTTTCCTCTCTCTCTCTCCCCGCTCTCTCTCTCTCTCTCCCTCTCCCCCTCTCTCCCTCCCTCTTGCTCTCTCTCTCTCTCTCTCTCTCCCTCTCTCTTGCTCTTTCTCTCACTCTCTCTCCTGTTCTCTCTCTCTCTCTCTCTCCTGTTCTCTCTCTCCCTCTGTCGCTCTCTCTCTCTCCCTCTCTCCTCCTCTCTCTCTCTCTTCCCCCCTCTCTCTCTTCCTCTCCCATTTTCCTCTCTCTCTCTCTCTCTCTCTCCCTCTCTCTCTCTCTCTCTCTCCCTCTCCCCCGACTTTTACCTGTTATTTCACTGTTACCGTTGTATTACATACACAGCTTTTGAAATCTATAATATTTTTCAGAAATAAAATAAATCAACTACACGACAAGCTAAACCAAGCCATAATGGTGCTGTGCACAGCTGTGAATTCTGCTAGAATTACAACACCACCAATGCACGTAAGTAAACCTAGCAGAGGGGACATTTAATTACATTACTTAAACTGTTTGTGGTGTGCTAAAGGAAAGAACAAGTCACTCAGCATGTTGGGTTTATTTTACTATTATCACTTAAACTGTTTGTGGTGTGCTAAAGGAAAGAACAAGTCACTCAGCATGTTGGGTTTATTTTACTGTTATCACTTAAACTGTTTGTGGTGTGCTAAAGGAAAAAACAAGTCACTCAGTAGGTTGGGTTAATTTTACTGTTATCACTTAAACTGTTTGTGGTGTGCTAAAGGAAAGAACAAGTCACTCAGCATGTTGGGTTTATTTTACTGTTATCACTTAAACTGTTTGTGGTGTGCTAAAGGAAAGAACAAGTCACTCAGCATGTTGGGTTTATTTTACTGTTATCACTTAAACTGTTTGTGGTGTGCTAAAGGAAAGAACAAGTCACTCAGCATGTTGGGTTTATTTTACTGTTATCACTTAAACTGTTTGTGGTGTGCTAAAGGAAAGAACAAGTCACTCAGCATGTTGGGTTTATTTTACTGTTATCACTTAAACTGTTTGTGGTGTGCTAAAGGAAAGAACAAGTCACTCAGTATGTTGGGTTTATTTTACTGTTATCACTTAAACTGTTTGTGGTGTGCTAAAGGAAAGAACAAGTCACTCAGCATGTTGGGTTTATTTTACTGTTATCACTTAAACTGTTTGTGGTGTGCTAAAGGAAAGAACAAGTCAGTCAGCACGTTGGGTTTATTTTACTGTTATTACTTAAACTGTTTGTGGTGTGCTAAAGGAAAGAACAAGTCACTCAGCATGTTGGGTTTATTTTACTGTTATCACTTAAACTGTTTGTGGTGTGCTAAAGGAAAGAACAAGTCAGTCAGCACGTTGGGTTTATTTTACTGTTATCACTTAAACTTAGAAAAATATAACAAAGAAATTTGCAAAGAAACTGCTTATAAAGCATAAGTATAAAATATACTACCTCTCAATATATATATATATATATATATGTATATAGATAGGTATATATATTGTACTGTTATTTTATTTATTTATGTATTATGTATATTATGTATATTTATGTATTTATGTATATATGCCTCTGTATATATATACATATATACACAATAACACATACTTTCAACCTGAATCGTTACCCATAATTCCTACCTAATACTTTCCTTCATTGGTCTTCATTAGGTCTGTTTTAAAATAACGTTTGAAGCTACTGATCAATGGTTATCAAATCCCGCATCGAGTACCTGACAAATATTGTGCACTGAAGAAGCTGATGAATAGTACCATAGTTTCGTTTGAACCCAGAGTTTCTAAATGTTATAAATAATTATCCACAATAGGGTAATTAAACAGATATTTATTTATAAACGATTCTTTCCAAGATCTTGTATTTCTCGTATTTGGATGTTTAAGATGTGACATGTTTTAAATGCTTTCAGGAAAAGATTGCCAGTGAAAGAATGAAGTTTCAACATTCTATTGTTAATGATCGAACAAGGATTGAGAATGAACTAAATGAAGAAATGGATCAGCTAGAAAAAGGTGAGAAAAAAACATGTTTGAATTACTAGAAAAAGGTGAGAAACAATCAGTTGGATCAGCTAGAAAAAGGTGAGAAAAATAATGAGTTGGATAAGCTAGAAAAAGGTGAGAAAAACAATAAGTTGGAACAGCTAGAAAAAGGTGAGAAACAATAAGTTCGATCAGCTATAAAAAGGTGAGAAAAACAATAAGTTGGAATAACTAGAAAAAGGTGAGAAACAATAAGTTCGATCAGCTATAAAAAGGTGAGAAAAACAATAAGTTGGAATAACTAGAAAAAGGTGAGAAAAACAATAAGTTGGAATAACTAGAAAAAGGTGAGAAAAACAATAAGTTGGAACAGCTAGAAAAAGGTGAGAAAAAACAATAAGTTGGAACAGCTAGAAAAAGGTGAGAAAAAACAATAAGTTGGAATAACTAGAAAAAGGTGAGAAAAACAATAAGTTGGAACAGCTAGAAAAAAGTGAGAAAAACAATAAGTTGGAATAACTAGAAAAAGGTGAGAAAAACAATAAGTTGGAACAGCTAGAAAAAGGTGAGAAAAAACAATAAGTCGGATCAGCTAGAAAAAGGCAAGAAAAACAATAAGTCGGATCAGCTAGAAAAACAATAAGTACTTTGACGGACTTTTCCTGACCCACATGCATATACAGACCATTCAGTAAAATAGAACTGTTTGTAGCTGCTTGTGGTGGTCTGTGAATTCGTACGAGCCAAGGTGCGTGAACAGCCAAGAAGGCACGCAAAACCATAAAGTCTTGACTTACGAAACCAAAATTATTCACAAATATTCAGGTCATACTAAACGTTTCAGGTAGAAGATGGCGTAAAACGATCAAGACTCAGGCTCTCTTTGTCCTGAACTGCAGGGGGGTGGCTGTTTTTGGTAAACCTACGGATGCGCAGTAGATCTTTGCGCATAGACAAAACTGTGTCGCCCATATTGCGTATCATCTTAACAAGTTCTGAATAACAACTATATCAATTTTCAAACGTCTATGATATCAAGGACCAAAAGTCTGGAATGAGATTTGTCAATCCGCAAAAAATAGCAGATCTATTACTAGATTTAAAAAAATGCTAAAAAATCAAATTTTAACTAAATATCAGTGAGTAATCAAAACTTCTATCAGTATCCATCCTCACAGTAGTTGCAAAACGGTGGTGTTAGCTTAATCAAGTTATCTTAATTTTACATACTATTAACAAATAATAGTCTTTCTATCTTTTATATCATCTCATATATGACCTTCATTCATTACACCATTCAATTTTAAGCACTAAATTTTGATCATACGATTCACTTTAAAAGTTCAGATTATTTCCATTACTTTTTTTCTATCACTGTGTGGGACAATCTAACAAGCCCTGCTTTTTGATTGCCCGCAACACATTTACCTTCGTATATAGGTGAACAGTGTTTGAGGCTTTTCCTGTGCAGTATTTCTTATTTGTATTACGTTCATTGTAGGCCCTTTCACTAGATATTGTACATGAAACTATTGTAAATGTGTAATGTGAAATAAATGACTTACCTACTAACGTCAATCATGTTTCTCCGAGTTACTTACTAAAACAATACTAATTATGAACTAATTAGACAATAGCTATCGAATTCTTACATTTTTCCACAGACTAAAATAGCAGAGGCTTAATTTCTCTTCACGGCAGGTATCGGGACTCTTCCAGAGACGCAACAAAAGCAAAAATCCAGACTGTTGAAGAAGCTGAAGGCTCTGAGAGTTTCTACTATGCAAAGGATCAAGCCTCCCACCTCACGATATCAACTCCTATCCCTAGGTCAAGATGTCACTGATACCGGAAACACGAAATATAATGATGTGTCTCACTCCGCAAAAGTGACAATATCAACCAATGATGATGGTGACGATGACGGCGAAGATCATGATGATAATGAGAATGACGATGAGAATCTGTACTCGCTGTATGCTCAATGTATAGAGAGTGGGCTGCTGCATGTTGCTATGGAAACGGGTGCTACGGGGCTGGCGAAAATACTTGCAGATGTGGCGAAGTCAGAAGAAGATCTCTGCCTAGAACGGGTAAGTATCTGGTCAATGATTTTGACCATCTTTCACTCTCAGTCTCTTACATCATCCAGACTTCTTCCCATTGTTTCTTTTTCCAGAGATCTAAGTGTCTGGTCTTTAATTTTATCTATCTTTCACTATCTCTGATGTCATCGGGACCTTTTCCCATTGTTTCTGTTTCCAGAGATCTAAGTGTCTGGTCCTTGATTTTGACCGTCTTTCACCATCTCTGATGTCATCGAGACCTTTTCCCATTGTTTCTGCTTCCGGGGGCCTAAGTGTCTGGTCTTTGATTTTATCTGTCTTTCACTATCTCTGACGTCGAGACCTCTTCCCATTGTTTCTGCTTCTGGAGATCCAAGTGTCTGGTCCTTGATTTTATCCATCTTTCACTATCTCTGCGTCATCAAGACCTCTTCCCATTGTTTTTGCTTCCAGAGATCTAAATGTCTGGTCTTTGATTTTATCCACCTTTCACTATCTCTGACATCATCGACTCTTCCCATTTTTTCTGCTTCTAGAAATCTAAGTGTCTGGTCCTTGATTTTCAACATCTCTCACTGTCTCTGACGTCATCGAGACCTCTTCCCATTTTTTCGGCTTCTAGAAATCTAAGTGTCTGGTCCTTGATTTTCACCATCTTTCACTATCTCTGACGTCATCGAGACCTCTTCCCAGTTTTTCTGCTTCCAGAAATCTAAGTGTCTGGTCCTTGATTTTTACCATCATTCACTATCTCTGACGTCATCGAGACCTCTTCCCAGTTTTTCTGCTTCCAGAAATCTAAGTGTCGGGTCCTTGATTTTTACCATCATTCACTATCTCTGACGTCATCGAGACCTCGTCCCATTTTTTCTGCTTCCAGAAATCTAAGTGTCTGGTCCTTGATTTTCACCATCTTTCACTGTCTCTGACGTCATCGAGACCTCTTCCCATTGTTTCTGCTTCCAGAAATCTAAGTGTCTGGTCCTTGATTTTCACCATCTTTCACTGTCTCTGACGTCATCGAGACCTCTTCCCATTGTTTCTGCTTTCGGAGATCTAAGTGTCTGGTCCTTGATTTTCACCATCTTTCACTGTCTCTAACGTCATCGAGACCTCTTCCCATTGTTTCTGCTTTCGGAGATCTAAATGTCTGGTCCTTGATTTTCACCATCTTTCACTGTCTCTGACGTCATCGAGACCTCTTCCCATTGTTTCTGCTTTCGGAGATCTAAATGTCTGGTCCTTGATTTTCACCATCTTTCACTGTCTCTGACGTCATCGAGACCTCTTCCCATTGTTTCTGCTTTCGGAGATCTAAATGTCTGGTCCTTGATTTTCACCATCTTTCACTATCTCTGACGTCATCGAGACCTCTTCCCATTGTTTCTGCTTTCGGAGATCTAAGTGTCTGGTCCTTGATTTTCACCATCTTTCACTGTCTCTAACGTCATCGAGACCTCTTCCCATTGTTTCTGCTTTCGGAGATCTAAATGTCTGGTCCTTGATTTTCACCATCTTTCACTGTCTCTGACGTCATCGAGACCTCTTCCCATTGTTTCTGCTTTCGGAGATCTAAATGTCTGGTCCTTGATTTTCACCATCTTTCACTGTCTCTGACATCATCGAGACCTCTTCCCATTGTTTCTGCTTTCAGAGATCTTGGTACGGAAATTGACGGCACACTGACCTGATGAAAGGAAGCATAAAGGATCAGTGGGGCACGCCGTTTGTTAAAATATAAAACGTTCTAAATGTTTTTTCGTGTTTCAGAATGGGAGAACTCCTCTGGAAGTGGCACTAGGGAAGAGTGAAGGGAAAACAACAGAGATCTTGCAATAATGAAGCTAATGTATGACTCAACATGTACCACGTGATTATGCAACAGTGAAGCTAATGTATGACTCAACATGTACCACGTGATTATGCAACAGTGAAGCTAATGTATGACTCAACATGTACCACGTGATTATGCAATAATGGAACCAATGACTCAACATGTACCATGTGATCTTGCAATAATGAAGCTAATGTATGACTCAACATGTACCACATGACCTTGCAACAATGAAGCTAACATGTACCATGTGATCTTGCAATAATGGAGCTAATGTATGACTCAACATGTACCACGTGACCTTGCAACAATGAAGCTACGATGTACCACGTGATTATGCTACAATGGAGCTAATGTATGACTCAACATGTACCACGTGATTATGCAACAGTGAAGCTAATGTATGACTCAACATGTACCACGTGATTATGCAACAGTGAAGCTAATGTATGACTCAACATATACCACGTGACCTTGCAACAATGAAGCTTACATGTACCACGTGATCTTGCAACAATGAAGCTAATGTATGACTCAACATGTTGTTTCATGCATAATTTAAAATACTCAACTATCAAGGATACATGATACCTAATTGTCTCAAAAACACCTAAGTATTGGCCGCTCCTATGCAAAAGTATATAAAAACTGTCTGCAATTGACTCAAAAACTCCGCAATTAATTCTATATTTTTATACATAGAGATATACACGTGGTTACACTGATGTACGTGATGTAAACAAAGTGACGGCCTGCCATCTAGCTGTCAGCTTGTGAAATAATGTACTGGGTTCGTAAAAATTTTCTCAACGAATTTACACGATTTACAAAAACGGCACTACTGGTCTTCCAAAAATTCGGAATTCCACGTATCCGGGGAAAATTCTCGTCCCTGCATTGTTTTCTTTGGACTTACTTACAGTATCCACTCACCTTAACTAAGGTACTTCTTAATTTAGGCACCTGCTGAAAAGTGCACAATTCTTACAAAAAATGGAAAAGTTTACAAAATGGAAAAGAACACCAAATCAATTTTCAAACGTCTATCATATCAAAGACCAAAAGTCTGGAATGAGATTTGTCAATCCGCAAAAAAATAGCAGATCTATTACTAGATTTAAAAAAATGCTAAAAAATCAAATTTTAAGTAAGTATCAGTGAGTAATCAAAACTTCTATCAGTATCCATCCTCACAGTAGTTGCAAAACAGTGGTGTCTACATCCACTCCATATTATCATTTTTTGCACATTCACACATACTTACTTGACACAGTCATATAAAAGCGTATTTTTTTTTAATTAAAACGTAAAACGCAATAATTATTATGACATCATTCTTTCTGGGAAGCAGGACGCGGCCATGTTTTTCCGCGGTAAAAATCTCGGCCAGCGGTGCCATTTTGTATGATGGTCATTGTGTTGGAGGCTCAATCAATCAATCAATTTATTTAACTCCAGCAATACATATACAATACATCAACATACAATCTTATTGAAACAAAAAGAAACAGTATAAGTAAAAAAACGTTGATGAAGTCAAATTGACCAAATAAAAGAGTTGCTGTATGACACCTTGAAAGCTTGGCTTGTTAAGGTGGCAGAAATGAGTGAATGAAAGAATGGTTATGGTTAGTAGACATGATGGAATGGAAAAATAGTAAGATTAGGGATAGGAAGAAGGAAGAGAGGAGAGGATGAGTGAATGAAAGAATGGTTAGGGTTAGTAGACATGATGGAATGGAAAAATAGTAAGATTAGGAATAGGAAGAAGGAAGGGAGGGGAGGATGAGCGAGTGAAAGAATGGTTAGGGTTAGTAGACATGATGGAATGGAAAAATAGTAAGATTAGAGATAGGAAGAAGGAAGGGAGGGAGGATGAGTGAATGAAAGAATGTTTAGGGTCAGAAGAAATGATGGAATGGAAAAAATAGTGAGATTAGGGATAGGAAGGGGAGGGGAGGATGAGTGAATGAAAGAATGGTTAGGGTTAGTAGACATGATGGAATGGAGAAATAGTAAGATTAGGGATAGGAAGAAGGAAGGGAGGGGAGGATGAGTGAATGAAAGAATGGTTAGGATTAGTAGACATGATGGAATGGAAAAATGGTAAGATTAGGGATAGGAAGAAGGAAGGGAGGAGAGGATGAGTGAATGAAAGAATGGTTAGGGTCAGTAGACATGATGGATTGGAAAAAATAGTAAGATTAGGGATAGGAAGAAGGAAAAGAGGAGAAGAAACGACTACAGTGTATGTTTAATTTACATAGAGGTATATTAAAATAGCATTATAATTGATTGGAGGCCATATATTGCGACTGCATGAGACATAGAACCATTCAAATTGTATTATAAGTATGAATTAAAAATGGTCCTTTTCAAGTACTTTTTGAAACTATAAATAGTTTTGTGTATTTTTACTTGGGCACTTATTTTATTCCAGTTACTGGGCTAAATAGTATGGAATTTTCCATCAAGCCGGTGTATAGTGTCGCCACCTATACCATAATTATCGGAACATACACATTCATGATGCAAAAAGAGGCTATACAATAACTAACAATTCTGCGATAATTTACTAAGGCGAAACTAAAAAAACAAAGCGTAAAAAATGTGCATTGAACAAATTTAAAACAATCCTGCTAACCAGCGGGAAATAAACAAACTTTCATTTCAACTGATTTCCAAATATTCCACGTTTCGGCTTGAAACATTCACAAAACTTTAAAGAAAATTTTTTTTATTTTTTCCTTCCACCCTACTGACATTTTTCAGTTCATGAGTTTTTGTGTCAGGCCTAGTATCATAATCACCTTGCAATGGCAAGCGTAGGAATCTTATTTTAGCTGTTGAAAAGCCGCTTAACTGCACCACAGTTTATTGATTGAGAAGGGCAACACTGGTATGACACAAACTTATTTGTTTTTCTTTTGTTTTGTTTATTACTGAGACACGTTCGTTATTATTTAAATGCACGTATTTTGCAGTTTGATTCAGTTCCCTATTTGAAAGTTTATTTAAATTTCTGTTTGGCTAGCTTACTTTTCACTTCATTTAATTTGTTTTTTATTATTTTTTATTTAATATTATTGTTATTATTTTGCATGTTTTTCTCATTTTGAGTTATGCATGGACGATATGACAGCTTGAATTTTGATCATTTTTATATTCATTTGTACCACATTATTTGGCTTTTACTTACCATTGCTTTTTCTTCATCATTTTCCTGTATGTTTAGATATTTTTGATTGCATTTTCATCCTTCAGTTATTTAAAGTTGATTAGTGAATTTTAAACAGATCAAGTTGCTAAGTAAAATAGTAATAATATAATTTCGATACTATTCATGAGTGAAATAGCTACAGTGTCATCCCAATAATTACATACATCCATTGAAGGATGGCTTGACTAGTTGACCTTCTTGGTCTTTCGGCATCCTATTTCCATTGTGATAATTAAATACATCTACTTGCCTCAGTTATATCATGAATATGGAAATAAATGCACGTTTTGAATTGAATTGAAAATTGGTATACAGTACCGCTACAAATGGTTGCCAAACCCATAACTCAGGTTATCGCAATTATGCCCGTTTTGGTAAGAGTAGTTTAATTTCGATTCAGTCATAGACAAAGGATTAATTTATATTTTTTCACTATAGTAGCAGTATTTTAGACTTAATTGCTGCGCTCCAAAAACTCTGCAAGAAGACTTAAAAGGAGCGCTATTACACTTTCGCACCTCCTAGTTTTTTCTGGCCTATTGTTTGTTTTCACGCCTGCAGGCCAGAAAGCAGACCAACAGGCGTAATATACACCATATTCCCATAATATTATTGGTTTATAGGCCTTACAATTCCAGATTAAAGTCATACATTACTTACCGTCATCAAACCACGTGAATAACTGTGTTTACGCCACTAATGCGCAATCGCTCTCGCGCAGTGACGTATGTGGCCCTTAACCTGTATTTTTAGTTTCTTTGCATAACTTATGATTATTATGGTTGCAGCCACAGGAGTTTGTATCGTATTACAGTGTTCCCTCGCTACTTCAAAAATATTAATTTAAAATATTTATCGCGGTATCTTCGATGACATCAGAATAGTGGTAGTGATGACGATAACGATAAAAATAACATTGCAATAATGGTGGTGATAATGAGTTTATAAACCTAAAACGCCATTATTAGTCCTGTGTCAGTCATTATCTTTTGTTCAAAAGACTTCCCGAATTTTTTGTTTCTTCTTCACTGTATAGTCAGACCCAAGCTGGCATACACGAGGAAATTATTTTAGACGACTACAGTTATTTTAACATTAATTTTATTTATTACTGTAATATTATTAGATTATAAAAGTAAAGGTTTTTTCTTTATTTCGTAAATGCGGTTAAGATAAAAGTGTGTCACGTGCCTTTTAAGCTAAGCCCTGACAATGCATAAACTAGTACGAAATTCGTCACGTGACTACACACACAAACAAGATGGCGATACGCCCTGTATAGGTGTAGAACTGTGAATCCAGCGTAATTATTGGTAATTATACACTAAATATATGAGTAAATTACCACGATATTAGCGGAAACATTCACTGATGACGTGAGAATAATAGAATAATGACCTACGAGCCTAGAAACGAGTAATAACCTAGAAAAAACTAGGAGGTGCGAAAGTGTAATAGCGCCCTTAAAAGGTCTACTATCAGGACACGACCAGGCCTTCAAAATGAAAGGCAGAAGCCAAACTTAAATAAACGATTATAAGGCCAAGAATCAGCCAAGTAAGTGTCAGTTAATGCACAACAAATTTTCTGCATGCAAACGCATTTTCTCCTTAAAACTTCAAAATTTTAAAATTTAAAACACGCCTTCCAAAACAAAAGACATCTATTCGTTGAAACTTGCATTGTAACCTCAATGTAAAGTATAGTCCTGCCTTTTTTAATGGTATCAGACGACAGTGAGTGGCGCTATTACACTTTCACACCGCCTAGCTTTTCCTGGCCTATTGGTTCTTTTCACGCCTGCAGGCCAGAAAGCAGACGAACAGGCGTAATATACACCATATTCCCATAATATTATTGCTTTGTATGCTTTATAAGCCCGGATTAAAATCAGATTAAAATCATGCATTACTTACGCACCGCCGCCATTAAAAGCTGCACGTGAATAACCGTGTTTACACCACTAATGCGCAATCGCTCTCGCGCAGTGACGTATGTGACCCTTAACCTGTATTTTTAGTTTCTTTGCATAATTTATGATTATTAGGGTTGCAGCTACGGGAGTTTGTATCGTATCGCGGGAAATTATTTTAGACCACTGCAGTTATTTATCATTAATTTTATTTATTACTGTAGTATTATTACTATTAGATTATAAAAAAGTAAAGGTTTTCTCTTTATTTCGTAAATGCGGTGAAGATGAAAGTGTGTCACGTGCTTTTAAGCTAGGCCCTGATAATGCATAAACTAGTACGAAATTTGTCACGTGACTAACACACACAAACAAGATGGCGATACGCCCTGTATAGGTGTAGAACTGTGAATACAGCGTAATTATTGGTAATTATACCTCAATATATGATTAAATTATAATTAGATTAGCGGAAACATTCACTGATGACGTAAGAATAATAGAATGATGACGTACGAGCCTAAAAACGAGTAATAACCTAGAAAAAGCTAGGGGGTGCGAAAGTGTAATAGCGCCCAGTGAGTTTCTTATTTTCATCTTCTTCGTGACATGTATACAAACGGAATCACAGAATTTCTGTAATTTCCGACGGCGGCAATAAGAATACTCTTCGAGCGCAGCCGTCTGCATTTTATTCAATACCATTCATTTTCCGTACACGATTTCAAGTAAATACTTAACTGTAAATTATTTATTTATTTCTAGTCTTTTTGCTCAATTTGTCATTTTGCACATCGAGCGCGTTCTTGCTGGCCTAAGCCAAAAAGAACGAACTGCCTTTTCAGTGTGCTGTTGCTGTTTTTTGTATTTTCTTTTTCGGTCGTTTCAAATGTTATTAGAAGCTTGTGTTTTTTATACTGTACCTACACACATGGACCTTAGATAAATATTAATTTATTATATTTGTCATCAGTTTATTTTATTTGTCGTCATAAAGGTCAGTAGTTTGATATTGAATTATAGTGAATCAATAAAGCTGAGGAATTTGGTTTTGTGGACACAAATTTTAACTAGTAGCAATTTAGGTACATAGTAATCCTTTCATATTTTTGACGACAAGTTTAAGTTGTAACTAGAAGTGAGCATTGTCTACCAGAAAGTGAATTCGAATCGAATTTGTGACTCCAGAATTCGAATTGAACCGAATTTCACCATTTCGAATCCCAATAAAATTTGAATTGAGTTTGAAAGATTTTCGAACAAGTTTGCGAACCAGCAGTGAAATACGGTCGTACGAATATCATGCATGTTACTTGATTTTGCTCTGCAGTAGTTTGTTAAAAATTTTGCACAGAAACTGGAGCTAAATTGTGCTAACTGTTGCACAGAAACTGCAGCTAAATTGTGCTAACTGTATGTTGTCTAAAGCAGTTTAATGATAAAGAACGTATGTGGCTGAAGTGCTGAATTGTTCGAATCGGATTCGAAGTAAAAAAACTCGTTCGAATCGAATTCGAATGTTCGATGCCCACGCCCAGTAGAACCAACTCAAAATACACAAAATTTAATGAACTCCGAAAAATATTTTTCCTTCAAATTTGTTTATGAAAATAGCATTAACACAAGTATTTAAGAAACAGGCGGGAAATTCGTCAACTGTGTTACAAGTAACAATGCAATAAGGGAGGCAAACCGGATATCAATGCCAACGAAATCACGGACGGACTTCCGCCACCACTTCCGGCGCCGCCATTCAGCTCCTTCGAAGGCAGCGTAACGGGGGGTACGAGTTTCAATCCTTCAAGAATGGCTTCCAAACATAGATGATACACCATGTCGTCGTCTAGGCAACAGCCTTCGTACACTAATCCTCTGATGGTTTCCTTATTCTCAACGTCCTTACCTTTGAACCAAGGACTTTGCAGCACCAGCTCTTTGTGCCACATATTTAATCCGCATTCGTAGCAGGTTTTCCTCCGTTCCACCCCCTTGTCGTCCTCGGTGCAGGAACCCAATGGAATCTCTTTCATCCTCTCTTTCAAATATTTTTCGGCCTTTATTGCTATGGTGCATCCTTGAGCTGGTGCTGTGAGTTCCATGGTGAGCAGGAGGAGGAGGAGTCGGAGTAACTCACATTCGAACCAAAATCTCCTCATACGTCAGATGAAACTTCACTAGCAAGAGTAATTGTAATTTGTTTTTTAATTTGTAATTTATTATCACTTCAGCATGTATTTTTACATTACAATTGCATTATTATCTTTAAGTATTATGCCCTATAAGTAGAAAATGAAATATAGTTACAATAATTGTAACAGGACTACATTAGTATGCTATAGCATGATATAGTTACGGAAAAAATTCCAAATATAATTACAAAAATGTAACAGAAGTATACTAACATAGTTACTAAATTACAGCTATATACTATTAAACTACATAATAGTTTGTCAACAAGAAATAGATGTTGCACGGTGGTCAAGAAGCAAAGCTTGTAAGACCACCATGAAAAGTGAAAAAAACGACTTAATTTACAAGAGAAAGAATTATAGAAAAACAGGGAGTAGTTAAGATAAAATATTAGACAGAGATGGGGGAAAAAGAGAAAAGAAATGAATTAGAAAGAGAAAATATACGTGTACGGTTACAGAGCAATGTTTTGCCAAAGACAAGTCTAGACCAGACCAGACCAGACCAGACCAGCCCTGACAAGACAAGACTAGACCAGACCAGACCAGACCAGACCAGCCCTGACAAGACAAGACCAGACCAGACCAGACCAGCCCTGACAAGACAAGTCTAGACCAGACCAGACCAGACCAGCCCTGACAAGACAAGACTAGACCAGACCAGACCAGCCCTGACAAGACCAGACCAAACAAGATAAGATGAGGTGAGGTGAGGTGAAATGAGATTAATCCAGACGAGACAAGACAAGACAAGACAAGACAAGACAAGACAAGACAAGACAAGACAAGACAAGACAAGACAAGACAAGACAAGACAAGACAAGACAAGACAAGACAAGACAAGACAAGACAAGACAAGACAAGACAAAAGAAGACTAGATAAGATAAGATAAGACAAAAGAAGACTAGATAAGATAAGATAAGGAAGATAAGGTAAAATGAGGTAAATTAAGGTAAGGTAATGTAAGGTAAGGTAAGGTAAGGTGAGGTAAGGTAAGGTAAGTTAAAATAAGGTAAGGTAAGGTAAAGTAAGGTAAGGTTAGGCAAGGGAAGGTAAGGTAAGGTAAGGTAAGTTAAGGTAAAGCAAGGTAAAGTAAGGCAAGGCAAGGTAAAGTAAGGTAAAGTAAGGTAAGTTAAGGTAAAGCAAGGTAAAGTAAGGGAAGGTAAGGTAAGGTAAGTTAAGGTAAAGCAAGGTAAAGTAAGGTAAGGCCAGGTAAGGCAAGGCAAGGTAAGGTAAGGTAAGGTATTTTTGTACTCTAACATGAATCTAATAAGGACAAGAATTGCGCCTGCAAAGCCACAGGAAATAACGTGCCTAAATTAATATCATAACATGAACAACAGTCACTTGACAGCATGCTATAGGATTGCTTTAATAAGCCATTTCACAGTTGCAGCGATGATCATGAAAGGGTCAAAGGTCATCTGTGGCAGACAACGCGCATGCGTACACTTGACATCGCCTCGTGCTCTTATTATAGTGCCAGTTTTAACAGCTAGCTAGAACCTTACCTAGTTCACTTTTTATTGTTTCCAAACAAGATCCTGCTAGTAAATCACTCTACACACAGACTAATGCATAATTAAGTAAAATCCACGTAAAACAACAGAAGTTATTAAACTGAAGCAGCAGACGGCTTTGCTTTACGTACAAGTCACTTGGCAGCTGCAATTAAGACGCATTGCTGTTGCACAATTAACCTTTGACCTACAGCGACTGCGCCTGCGAACAGCGATACTGTGAAAAGGCTGACTGACGGGACAGGTAAGACAAAACCGTCTGCACCATCGTCTCCATTAATTCCCTGTGTCGTACCTCCACTCTTGATATAGTACAATCCACTCACAAACTACTGCATTTAAAATTTCAAGGCAAAAATATTTGCATTTCTTTAGCTCTAATTTGCAGCTATGCCAAACAGTTTCGTACGTGTAACCAAGCAACAGGTCACAAGGTAAGAATTGGAGTCGTTATTATGACGTCATTTGTGTAGGGTTGTCTTGACAACCACAGTGAACCACTAGGAAATGGCGTTGCAAGAACAAACTGACTAGTTAGTTTCACGCTTTTCACGTGGACAGAGGTCAAGAGGGGCTTTTAAAAGAAAGTAACTACGGGGGGAAGAAAAGTGATAATTTTGTTTCTGGTCTGCAACATTTATTGCCACTTGTTCAACCCACAAGTAATCGATCCTTCCTGAAACCGCAGGAACTTCTACAAGCCAGGCCACCACGAACACACGAACTGCCTTGAAAGATTAGGAACTTCTACAAGCCAGGTCACCACGAACACACACGAACACA
>JAQGDQ010001547.1:30000-35175 GCA_030141605.1 Tubiluchus corallicola
AACAGCCTGTTACTGATTGTAGTCATTGTTATTCAGGAGCTTACATTGAAGGACATTTCGACAATGCAGCTGATGGCAAAATATTGTTCAGCTCAGTTCACACGTCTGTGGTCCGCACAGTTCTTCAGTGCAGTTCATTGTGTTCAACGTCGCCAAGTTGTGGTTCATTTCAGTTCAACCAGGGTGAACAGAGCTGTGAACTTATTTCGTCTAATGTTACCCTAGAAGCAGCCATCTTTGAAACGAATTCTGAGTGGGAATATTACAAATATGCAGGTGAAAACCTGAACTCGTTTTTCTTTTTTTGTTCATGCCTTAATACTGTTTTTATCTTTTCTTTGCATCCCATTTGACTTTCTTTCTCTTGCCCACTAACTTGTTCTTTATCTATTTTCTCTTTTTGTTTGATGCTATGATTCTTTCAAACTTTGACTCTTCCCTTCTCTCACTCACTAATCCACTCTTGTTTGTTTTCTCTTTTTGTTTGATGATTTGATTCTTTCAAACTTTCACTCTTCCCTTCTCTCACTCACTAATCCATTCTTGTTTGTTTTCTCTTTTTGTTTGATGATTTGATTCTTTCAAACTTTCACTCTTCCCTTCTCTCACTCACTAATCCATTCTTGTTTGTTTTCTCTTTTTGTTTGATGATTTGATTCTTTCAAACTTTCACTCTTCCCTTCTCTCACTCACTAATCCATTCTTGTTTGTTTTCTCTTTTTGTTTGATGATTTGATTCTTTCAAACTTTGACTCTTCCCTTCACTCACTCATTAACCCATTCTTGTTTGTTTTCTCTTTTTGTTTGATGATTTGATTCTTTCAAACTTTGACTCTTCCCTTCTCTCACTCACTAATCCATTCTTGTTTGTTTTCCTTTTTTGTTTGATGATTTGATTCTTTCAAACTTTGACTCTTCCCTTCTCTCACTCAATAATCCATTCTTGTTTGCTTTCTCTTTTTGTTTGATGATTTGATTCTTTCAAACTTTGACTCTTGCCTTCTCTCACTCACTAATCCATTCTTGTTTGCTTTCCTTTTTTGTTTGATGATTTGATTCTTTCAAACTTTGACTTTTCCCTTCACTCACTCACTAATCCATTCTTGTTTGTTTTCCTTTTTTTGTTTGATGATTTGATTCTTTCAAACTTTGACTCTTGCCTTCTCTCACTCACTAATCCATTCTTGTTTGTTTTCTCTTTTTGTTTGATGATTTGATCCTTTCAAACTTTGACTCTTCCCTTCTCTCACTCACTAATCCATTCTTGTCTGTTTTCCTTTTTTGTTTGATGATTTGATCCTTTCAAACTTTCACTCTTCTCTTCTCTCACTCACTAATCCTTTGTTGTCTATTTTCATTTCAACAACAGTAGAACAAACAACTGCAGAAGAGAATACTGTAACACCAACTGATGAGACAACAGTGGAAGAAACAACTGCAGAAGAGAATACTGTAACACCAACTGATGAGACAACAGTAGAAGAAACAACTGCAGAAGAGAATACTGTAACACCAACTGATGAGACAACAGTAGAACAAACAACTGCAGAAGAGAATACTGTAACACCAACTGATGAGACAACAGTGGAAGAAACAACTGCAGAAGAGAATACTGTAACACCAACTGATGAGACAACAGTAGAAGAAACAACTGCAGAAGAGAATACTGTAACAGCAACTGATGAGACAACAGTAGAACAAACAACTGCAGAAGAGAATACTGTAACACCAACTGATGAGACAACAGTAGAAGAAACAACTGCAGAAGAGAATACTGCAACACCAACTGATGAGACAACAGTAGAAGAAACAACTGCAGAAGAGAATACTGTAACACCAACTGATGAGACAACAGTAGAAGAAACAACTGCAGAAGAGAATACTGTAACACCAACTGATGAGACAACAGTGGAAGAAACAACTGCAGAAGAGAATACTGTAACAC
Organism: Tubiluchus corallicola; assembly: GCA_030141605.1. Classification (NCBI taxonomy): domain Eukaryota; kingdom Metazoa; phylum Priapulida; class Priapulimorpha; order Priapulimorphida; family Tubiluchidae; genus Tubiluchus; species Tubiluchus corallicola. The sequence continues at coordinate 31,946 of JAQGDQ010001547.1, forward strand.
CAACTGATGAGACAACAGTAGAAGAAACAACTGCAGAAGAAAATACTGTAACACCAACTGATGAGACAACAGTAGAAGAAACAACTGCAGAAGAGAATACTGCAACACCAACTGATGAGACAACAGTAGAAGAAACAACTGCAGAAGAGAATACTGTAACACCAACTGATGAGACAACAGTAGAAGAAACAACTGCAGAAGAGAATACTGCAACACCAACTGATGAGACAACAGTAGAAGAAACAACTGCAGAAGAGAATACTGCAACACCAATTGATGAGACAACAGTAGAAGAAACAACTGCAGAAGAGAATACTGTAACACCAACTGATGAGACAACAGTAGAAGAAACAACTGCAGAAGAGAATCCTGTAACACCAACTGATGAGACAACAGTAGAAGAAACAACTGCAGAAGAGAATACTGTAACAGCAACTGATGAGACAACAGTAGAAGAAACAACTGCAGAAGAGAATACAGTAACACCCAATCAGTTTCTCAGTAGAAATTGTTGAAGATAATGCCAAAACAATGCATAGAACAATACCAGCTGATTCCTACTTGAACAATGCCAAAACAATGCATAGAAAAATACCAGCTGATTCCTACTTGAGGGCGCTAGTATACAATAAAAGGATTGCTTTACCAATGGACATTGTAGCTATTCTATGTATCTTAAAAATCGTTTTTCTTCCAATTGATCTATTGCTGTCTTGGGTTTGGTTCTTAAAATAATATACCACCTCAGCAAAGACATGGCTCTTATTCCAACACAACATCTGCATTGTGAAAAGCAAACAAAACAGATAGTAACTTACAGATCTGCATTGTACTACTCGATTTGTAAGTTTACAATTAAGCATTTTGTTCAGTTTGCTTTCACAGTGCGAATTTTTGTAATAATTTTGCAAACACTGCAGTTACTGAAAGCTTTTTCAATTTTCTTTTGTCAAAAATTGATTTTTAGTTTGTCTAAGGCAAGCGAATGCATTTTATATATAATTTTGCACGGAAATCCATTGTGTGAGGAGGAGAAACCTGCAAAGATGATCAAACATAATGTAATCGCTGCTTAGTGAGAGCAGTTTTTTCATGAAGCCATGCAAAATCTAGGAAACTCTTACAATGCTGAAGGAATTAATCCCATTTCATTATGAATTTCAAAAATACCAAAAGTGGACTTGGCCTGACTAGACAAGCTTGCTGGTTGGTGGTGGTGGGGGTGGTGGGGGGTGGGGGGTGTACTAAAGACAAAATGAATTTACCTAATCCCTAATTGTTTACCTTGCCAGGGGTGACCATGATTTCCCAGCGGCAGACCTTGTGTTCGTGGACCTTTAGAGGCCACAGATATGATGTCACGGTCCCAGATGGTCCCATTTGAATGCGTGGATTTCCACATCCGCTATCTTCAGTAGATACTGGAAAAAAGTTATTGATACATTTTGTACTAATCAGACACCATAAGCCTAACTGCACATGTCACAGTTCAATAAAGTACACATGAGTTTGCTTATCCAACAAGATTTCTTGCATTTAAATAGGAAAAACTCCACAGTTCCACCTCTTAGTAAAATCCGTGGATTAAGTACCACATTTTGTTGGCCTGGTTGGCTGTATAAATTTATTTACAACTCCACTAAATGTACGTAAATTGCTAACCATGACAGACATAGGCCACAATTGTTTAAAGCAAAACCAGACCTAATCTCAAACTGTAAGTCAAAACAATCTACTGTTTAAAATATTGAAAGGAAACATACTATACTATTATTTTCAGGAACGTCTTACGTGAAAGAATTATTACCACACAAACACAATTTCGCATGCATGTACTAGTTCCTCACTGTTACATGCATTTCATCATTCGCTAGTTAGACGGGCACTAGCACCTGTATTTCAGAAACACATTGCATAAAAATAGGTGTTGTACCTCTCTATTCAGGAGTGTTAGTTTGTGACGAACTACACACATTCGACAGCTCATGCGTGAAGATAGCGGTAAATTTGAATTTTTACCTTAAAACTTGCCTAGTTTTAGTCCAACACACTGCATCTCTTACAGTAGCTCTGTACTTCAATTTTCTTTTTGCAAACACGTACAACACGCTCGCGGAATGTTTTTGCTGTTGGAAATCATATTAGTTTGTGATGTCATCAATTACTAAGCTCGCTCGCCGTTAATTAAGTTTTTAGTCTACAATTTAATTATAAGAAATGCTTTTGCTGTATTAATTGTGTTAAAATGTATACTTTTATCGGATTCGAAAATGGGGTAGTATACGAAAAATCATCCTGTCTTCCTTTAATTGTTTAAGTAAGGAACATTTGGATTACGACAACTTTTACAACCAAGCATTATCAGTGCTTTCACCGTCATTATTGTCGTCATTATCACATCCCGCGAATCCGACAATGCCAACCACAAAGGCAGTAACAATGACGAAAGACAACTGGAGCCAATCTTAATCATAGGTGTGAAATGATAATGTTGTAAAAAACACAATTAGCACCCTTCTTGATGTACCTTCACAAACAGGAACCTCGCCCTCTAGGTCCCCATCAGTGCATTCGAGTATCCTACTACCGGAAGTGTGTACGTATCCCTTCCAACAGGAATAGATCACTGCGTCTCCACTTCTGCTATAGTCAGCATTGGGGACAATTGGAATTGTGCAGTCTAAAAATAAAAAAAGGAACCACATAAAAATGATGTAAGTTTTACAAAGCTGATGTCGATCTGCCAAAGGTTGCTGAATATTTCAACTGACATGTCTGAGGTGGTAATATAAATGATGTACCTGCTGTTGTTGTTTCAATTGATCTGGTTGTACTGTCTTCTAGAGTTGTTTCTACTGGTGTGGATGTTTCCGGGATGGTTTCTGCGGTTATTGTTTTTGCGGTTGGTGTGGCAGTACTTTCTTCTGTAGTTATTTCTGCTACTGTTGTCTCATCAGTTGGTGTTACAGTATTCTCTTCTGCAGTTGTTTCTTCTACTGTTGTCTCATCAGTTGGTGTTGCAGTATTCTCTTCTGCAGTTGTTTCTTCTACTGTTGTCTCATCAGTTGGTGTTGCAGTATTCTCTTCTGCAGTTGTTTCTTCTACTGTTGTCTCATCAGTTGGTGTTACAGTATTCTCTTCTGCAGTTGTTTCTTCTACTGTTGTCTCATCAGTTGCTGTTACAGTATTCTCTTCTGCAGTTGTTTCTTCTACTGTTGTCTCATCAGTTG